>JACCGJ010022577.1:0-23334 GCA_013407085.1 Atriophallophorus winterbourni
CAGTGAGTGATTACTCAGTGCGAGCTTGTGCATTATGGCTGCCAAAGGACTTCAAGATGCTCGAGAGGATTTGTCAAAGAGCAACTGAAATGGTCAGCTGCCTTCGCGAGCTCCCATATCAGGATCGACTCGTGCATCTTAATTTGGATACACTGGCTCGCAAACGGATTTGGTCTGATTTTATCCTCATCCATAAATACTGAACTCAAAGTTTCATCCTCTTAGGAATATATTTTTTCTCTGCTCAAACCATACCACAGGCACACACACTTTGTAATAATATATTGCACATTCTCACCGAAACTTTCATTGGTTCTTCTATTCGATGCGTGTTTGTTTGTTATGGAACTCCTTTTCGTCCGACGTTAAAAAGTCATCTAGTGAAAGGATTTTCAGGAACGGACTGGATATATTTGTGCTTAGTAAACCACCCCACACGACATTTGTCATAACGAATATTTTTCCATCATACAGAGACAATACTTCACATTATTTTGTAACTACAGAACCGTCAATCTTCCAAACGCTTCAATTTTTGTATATATTTATTGTCCTTAAACGAATATGCTATGGTGTTGTACAGCTATAATCTTTTTATATCATGAATTCTTGAATGTTGAATCTACTTGAATCTTGAAAGTGCAAGCCAGATAAGGCGCTATATGGTGCGATATTCAACGGCTATCAGCATTTGAATAATAGTACATAAGTAACGGATCAGCAAACACATTTAAAATTAGATGAACACCAGCTTTAGCTGTTTACACTGTGGAGAGTCCACAGAGTTGACCTTGATAACGTGTGTTGAAAGCTTATGTAGAACGCCTCCATATCTAAGCAGATGAGATTAGCACTGTCAATTAGGTTGACTGATTGGTGAACACGCTACTATCTGGCGCTCGATAGTATAGCAACCTTGCAATGTTGATGCGCGTGACCTCCAGCTTGCACGTGGTAAGAGCATCTGGTTGAGTGACCTCAGTTACAGGCCACTGTGTTACTTGATCTCGCTTATTCATCCGCATTCTTTGCTCCTATAGTAGTCTGCGTCTTAACGGTCCACAACGAGATTGGTTAAAAAATCAATACGTACTCAATCTTCATGTCTGTTTTCGTACACTTGTTCGGACGAATCGACGTCTTAACCGAAGTTGTCATTTTTCATTTGCACAAATATAACTTCACAGCCTATATTAAAAATCAACACAGACAGACAGAAAAATATTTTGGTGTAAATATTGGGGTGTGCATGATGGAAATGCATGCAAATACGGAAACATAGTCGCCGTTTTGTGAATGTTACTCGGAAGCTGTTCGATTCGATTGAGATCAATTACCCTTGCTTTTCCCTACTCAGTGCTCGAGGCTGAATTCAGGAGTCATTACAGTTTCGGAACGCGACCATATACGGAGCCTTTCAAAAAGACATTTGCAGATGCACAAACCTATCCAACCATTCAACCGCAACGCTCTACTTGTACAACACGACCCTGGACGACCTGTTTGGCATGCCATCAGTGTTGATCACGTAGGAGACCGGCGTGTGGTCTATCTAACCTCCACCGATTCAATTGAGCGCTATCGACTTTATCGTTCAACCACTCCGACGAGTCTGACCGCTTGCTATCTTGACCGATTTTACTTGGGTGCTGGTGCGTTTGTTGGGGATGCGATATTGGAAGCCATCACGAGTGAACGTTCATCGGTACGCGAAACATGCTGCGTGATATTTTATTTTGATGTAACGTAGATTGTGCGATACGTAGAATGAACTGTGGACTTGGCAGATTTTCCAAAACGTTAAACATGTTGAAATGTAAAATGTCAAATGTTAAAAGTTATGGTCTGATTGGTACTATCACACCATTTAATGTTTGCAAACTCCATGAGCTGATCACTTTTTTTCTAAATTTTTAGCTTGTTCCATTTCGACGCTAGAAAAACTTCATTGGTTCCGTCTTTGACTTATCGTAACATTTTTCCCGGATACAGAATATTTCGAAAATGTCTGAAAAGTATTTAGATGATGAGCTCAAATAAGAGTGAAACTTGAGTCCAGTGCTTACATTTTGAACCGTCATGATCGAATGTTTGAATATTTAGAAGGATTTATTACTGATGAGTAGTCACAAACATAAGGAACTTAGTTATAATGATTCAAATTTTTAGTAATTCAGTGGATGATATATCAAGTTTATTAGGGCATTTATGGTATAAAAGAAAATGATTTAGCTTATGGATTAAGGTCGTATAAATGCCAATTAGCTTTTTGTTTTAGCATGGTGATTTTGAATGCAAAATTTGTTGGCATGAGAGGTACACTCGCCTAGAGTAAAAGAACCTTCTCCAATTTAGTCTTATGAAGTTTATTTTATCCACACTGACCACATCGGGAATCGACATTACTGTGAATGATTATCCTTCTATAACACGTTACAGAGAAGGATTAAGTTTCTCATGATGTTGCGGTAGATGAACTCTAAAGTATTTAATCTGGAAACATATTTCATCGATGAGAAATCGAGTGGTGTCACACAAATTCCATAAAGAAGTCATGTATTCGCTGTACCAGTTTGATGTACGTTAAGCCAACACCCAATATTAGAATATAATTCAGAATTTAGCGTTACTCATGCGAGTCAAAGCTTACAGTGCGAACACGTATTGCATCATTTGATCCACTGTTCCTTGAAATTGACGGTATTAAGAATAGTCTCATGAGTTGTATGCAAGGATACCTTAAATAAGCATACGTACTTTGCGATGTTTCACTTAAAGTGAGCATATTCTTCAAATTTTCCCCAATCCAGTCGCATGAATTTTACATCCTCACATCAAAGCACGTACTCCGTCTGCCAGCCAGTGAATTTGGATGTCACCGCTTCAGTACGCAGAATGAGTGTGACAATAGGCTGAACCCCTATTGCCAGTGGAATGCGAAGTTATTTACTTGTGAACAGTCTGTCAGAAGTAAACAAAATGGGCCATTTGAACTGGCAAATTCTGGAGGTCAATTCCACGATTGCGCTAAAGCACCATCTGACATTCAAGAGCCCATCATCAATGATTGGTGGAAACATTTGTTCGATTCTACCCAGAGTCCCCAAAAGAATAATGATGCCGTCCAATCGCCACCTGTTTTCAAGTGTAAGCATCGGTCAGGCAATACCACAGCCTCGAATTTAACATGCTGGTGTCGTCCATGCATAGACTGTTCTGAACGTAACTACGGCATCTTTGAACTGGTCAATTGCACAAGTGAGTTTGATGTGATTTTTAATTATAATTTTTATTCCATTCCGTTATAAGGTGATATAACAATAACGTTTGCCGCAATGTATTAATATTTATTCATAGATGATATACGGGTGAAAAACTATGCTTTACAAGACCCACAAAAATGTACATCGGGTCGGATGGTAAAAATATCAAAAAAGTGTTAAAGATTATTTTCAAACGTGAAAACATACTTGTCCATATGGGCATCCAGTGAACTTTTAAAAGTGTCAATGGTTTCAGATTGTACCACGTGAGTAGGCAAACTGTTCCACAATTGCACATAGCGAACGGAAAATGCGTATATGCGGCCGTTTAACCTGTTATGCTTTTGGTAAAGTTTAGATTGGTGGCCACGCAGATGTGTTCTACGGGAAAGATGAAGCAAACGACTGCAAGGGTGATTTTTGATTAAGCACTGTCCAAATGAATATTAGAGCTCCTCGTTTCCGTCTGTATTGAGCCGAATGCAAATTCAATATTCTAAGTCGCATTTCGTATGGATAATTTGAAAGTCCAAGGACGAGATTTTTCGCTCTGCGATGTGGAGTTTCCAATAGCTGAGTTTTATTTTTCAACCAAGTATCCCATGCCGCTATAGCATATTCGATATGGGGGCGGATGTAGGGTGAAATCAATTTGCAAATTATATGTGCGTCATACGAACCTAGGGCTTTTCTGATGAGACCCAAGTTGCTTTCAGCTTTGCTAACAGCGACTCCACATTGCATAGAGTTTCGTAAGTCAGACTGAATGATCACGCATAAATCGTTTTCGGATGAGGCCGTTATTCCCATTTTTAACTACACACCGGAGGTTTGTTGACGTGCTTGTACAACGCTTTTGGATTCTAACAATGTTTCGACTATAGTGATTTGATAATCTTTCTAATTCTATCTTCGAATAAGGTGGACACACTTAAATTTTCTCGACAAGGTTAGTTGGCACCCTTAGAGCGTTCACGTACTCTGACTATGTTTGTCACATTTACACATCCATTTTCACGCACTGCTCCAAGACTTTTTGGGACGCGGCTTTTTTGCTATTTTCAGTTTCTCGATGACAATCAATGGTGAACTTAGTTAGTTTTGTAAAATTTTTCCCATGATTTTCGAGCCTGATATGATTTTTAAGGAGATGATCCCGACCGGTTTGCCTTAATACGAGCTCGAAGCAAGTCATATATACTGGTTTAATGGCTATTTGCTTATATTTTTTTTTATACACTGAAATTCAATTTTTTTTACCATCCTAGGTTTTTCTTACCTTGTTTCTTTAGATCCATTAAAACCTTGATTCCTTAATAGTTTACAGTTGTATATTTCGTTGACTATTTCCTACTGGAAGCGTTGGTGTAACCGCGGGATAGAGTAAGTTTTATTTTTAAGGGCAGATGAAGAACTTATAGTAGTGGATTCGCCGATCCAGAATTGATCGACTGATACACTTTTTTGTGTCGGGTGCATGTGGATGACTGGGTGGTAAAATCATTTCGGAAACATTCACGTTCGTGCGCTTTATGTCGTATACAACTCGAATACGAATTTTAAGAGGTGCAAATTTTCGAAATTCGTACCACGCCTCGAGTATTTTATCCTTCAGTTCGTCTATGCGGAATTATTTTTTTGAGACGAGGGGGCTGTTGCGATTCCTTTTTCGGCTTAAGGCGCATTATTTAAGTCGTTATTATTTCCCTTAAACTTAGGGTCTGTTGTAAAAATATCCATTCACTTCAGTTGTGTTGCAGTCGTTTACTGGATTCTTCTTCGTTCGAACTGGGTACACCATGAACTATAACAGCTCTGCAATTCATAGCCTGTTTCGCTAGTTCCGGATTATTACGACGAATTTGTCGTTCTTCCCACCGAATATCGGGAAATATTCATACAGCGGATTTGATTATAACTAAAAGAGATGTGCGAGCAAGATATTTGCTACATCTTGCACATACGTTAGTACTACACGCAATAAACTGAGTGAGTTCGCATGAGATGAGTTCGGGGGTCTAAATAATTGGGTAAGCGACGCAGGTGAGACAGTGATACCCATGCTTTGACAAAGATCGTTCCATTGTTTCTTGTAATCGGCTTCGCGTTGCTTTAGCGACAGCGATGTTGATTCAGTGAGATTACTACAAATTACCGTTAGATCCTCGATTTTTGCCTTTTGGGGAATTTTTGTGTTGAAACTTTTCTGTCTTAGCTTATACATCCTTTGATAATTTAACACTCCCATATGCTTGACTACTGGCCTGCTTCGCAGATTCATTTGTAGTACCGAGTTGTTGGAAGGGATTTTGATTGATTTCGTGAGCAAGCAGTGTTTCCGCGGTAGCTACGGCTTCCCTGTAAGAATTACGGTTCACGTCGTTAAGGATTTTGTTTTGACACGCAAATGATTGGAAGGACATTGGAAGGCCGTATAAGGTTCGCCTTTACAGCGAGCATGCGTCTTTCCATAATTGAATCAGAAATTTCAGATCTGCATAAGTCACTAGAGACTTTCACGTTGCATGGATTACATATATAACAGATGCCTGGTAATTTGTCATTATTAATTAGCGTCACTATTTCGGGTGATGAAGATTTGTCACAGCTCGCATGAATAGCAATCGAACACAAATAACATTTAACTTGACGCGATCTGGGATTTACCCGCTTTTGACATAGTTTGCAGCTTTTGCAAGCCTCGTCGTCAGGTGCGTTTAAGGTCACGTTATCGGTCATCATTACCATACCAGAGTGAGTTGATACACTGGTCCCCGCTGTCGTTGATCCATCCGCCGATGTCGGTGGAGTGAACCACGAACGGATGCGATTCCGTGCGATCCAACGGATAATAAAGGCGTACACTGTTACGTAAAGCGGTCTTTTCTGTGAGTTTTGATTCTACATTGCTGATACAACTGTCACCAAATTCAAGAGGACGAGAGCTACCCGATGGTATTTGAGCTGTTGCGTTATTCTGGATTGGAAGCAATGTTGCGCGCGTAGGTAACGTTGAGCTGAAACTGGAAAATTTTGATTTTCAATGATACACGTTTCTCGGACTTGAAATTGATATATTCCGAATGAGGAAGTTGAGACAATTTCCGACAATAGAGGGAGGAATAAGATCCAAAAGTATAGGAGCAATTTCCGACAATAGAGGGAGGAATAAGATCCAAAAGTATAGGAGCGCACATTTGTACATCCACGACGTAGATGAGATTTGTAGATCATTTGCATACTTTTTTTATCGCACGATTCCCACGACCGGTTTCATAATGTTTGCAATCATCACCTTTGTTTATTTAACGAAAGTTTAACGGTAGGAGGATCGTAATGTTTAGTTAATATTAACCGCCTCCAGAGCTTGATCCGGGGTCACTTTGTGATTCTCTATTTGAACATCGCGGTTTTTTGTAAGAACACTATATAACAATGGTATTCAAATATAGACTTGTTTAAACCGCCACACTGCGGTAAAAAATATACATATCTTCATCTTTTCGGAACAAAAAATCTTTCTAACCGACGATTAGTTTTCATTCACCCGAATTTATTATTAATCATATGCAAGTTTAAGTGAGCCCAATTCACATATTCATAGTAAGTGAACTCTTGCAGTGATCTTCCTACGTGCCGTTTATCAAGTTCTGTTCATCTTGAAGTTGGCAATAACTTTGAGAGTTTGCCTCCTTCTATGCTTTTATCGCTTCGATTCGTCATGCTTCTTGTCATATCGAATAAAGTGATAATATATTAACAAATTTACTATTTCTCTTATTAACAATACCACCAAACATACTCACCATGGAAGAATATCAAACCTACCGCCAATTACCGTCATTGCTTTAATGTCAACATGTTTATTGAAAGTCTAGAATTACATGCAACACAAGTAAAACAAATGTCTCATGATGGTTTTCCACAGACACGTTCTGACATCACACAAACAAGAGACCGATTTCATGTTTCTTGTGTGATCTCAGCGGTCTAGAAGAATTTTTATTATTTTCAAGCCATTGTCACATGATTAAACAATGTTTAGATCTAAACCCGTAAAACGCAATTTACTGGAAAGCTATTCATGCACTTTGCAAGCATACACAGTATGGCCGATTCTGTGCTGTTTTAACCCAACAGGCAAGAACAGCACTATCAGGCTCGATATACTATGATTGATTCGTAAATTAAGCGAAAATAAATTGTTATCCTTTGGATTGACAACAAATTATCGGTCTTCCTATCCTTCCCGCATTACCAAGCTGCTCAGTTCTATAGGACCGTTGTCATTTTTCATTAGCCTGTGGCTTTAGAGATGACTTTTTACACACTGGATGAGGTATTACGCTACCCCATTCATTTTTACGACCGATGCAGTTCCCCATTTTATATCTGGTTGTGGTTAAGAAATTTGAATAAGCAATTATTAATCTACGGTGGGGTTTCGCAACCGCGAATTTTTGACTGAGCATTAGTTATAGATCTGATTTTGCACAATGGAAAGGGTTGTGGGCTGTCACACTATTTTTCCAACTATTGTTTGGACTCATTTTACACTTTGGAATTTTGTGAATCTGGATTAAGCGCATTTCGCGAAATGTGCGACCAAGTTGGATTCGAACATAGACCGTATGAATTTCGAACGCTACATCCGATGGGCCATCGTTAGAACTACGCGATGCTGCTTGCAGTGTTCCGCAGCGGTAGATGACCATGAATCGATTAGTTCACACATCATCTGGCACATTCAGTAAAAAAATATTATCAAGGGGATACTCATTGTCATAACCGTAAATATCACAGTATATAAATTCGCTTTCGATCTCAATTAAACACGATGAACGTGAAGTTTTCATGATATTTCTACGATTTTGAATCTTCAGATGTTAGCCACCAAATGTGTTTGCTCTAATTAGACCCATTTCTCTTAATTTAATTGATCATCAATATGTAAGCCATCTTCACAAACGTTTGCTTATTTTGCGTGCAGAAAAGTTCAAACCTTAAAATGATTTTCGCATTTCACCCACTGTAAATTATCTATACGTTTTTTGCAATACCGTGAACTGTTGAAGCCTGACATATTAATATTTTTTACTACTCATTAATTATCAAATAGTTCCTATTGTATTTTAGTCCAACAGCATTGGACTCCCTGGTCAGGATGGTCTTCTTGTCCAGTGCTGTGTGGCTTTGGGGTTCGTAGTCGCACTCGTTACACACCAAATCATCCAATCACTATTCCTCGAATACCTCATCTCGGGAATAATGCTGAGCATCGCGGTGGCATCGAAGCAGCCAGAGATAAAAGCGCGGAACTTTCAAGCGAGACAATGCAAGTTGAGTTGGAATCTTGCAGCATGTATCCCTTGTGCAAAGAAGGTATGATTATTTGAAGGCATACGCAATTGCTACTAAACCAAGATAATTTCAATCACGTATTACTCACTTGCCGAAATTTCACACTTTTTACCTTCCCTTGGTTGATTATATGTGGATTTAAGTGTGCAATTAGAAGAAATAGACTAAAGTTTCATTGTTAGTAACTCGAAATGCGTTCCAAAGCCTTAGTAAGATTTATTTTATAGAAATTTCTAGATACGTCTTGTTTTGCAAACATAAAAACTACACCAAAATCATGAAAGTGTGAAGTTTGACGATCTAATTAGACGTGAAACGTCTTTGTGAATAGAAGACGCCATCAGATTAATGACCTAACAAGCAATTTGACTTTGAAAACAGAATACGCTTTACCACTCCTTATGAATATCATACCAGCGCGGATCCTGGTGTCAAGAAGTTGTCCAACAAATCATTGACGTATAAAGAACAACAAATTCTCGCGCACGGTCTCAACCTCAAGTTAAAATACGCGGTTTACGCCGATTCGGAATCAACATCTACAACCCGAGCTACGAATCATCTTCTCTATTGTCGAACCTTGTGGTAGTTTTTGCAAAGGGGCAATTTAATTGAAGAGATAAGACAGTTGCCACACTTTTGAAGCCTCATTAAAGTGACAGAAGGCCGACGTGCTGGAATGCAAATTTCACCCAGTTGTGAGTCTTGCGGTGGTGTTCAAGCGAGACAAGTGCCTTATGACATGCGAAAAACAAACAAATAATAAGAATGCTGAGTATAAACTTAAAATTTTGTTGTATTGTGAAACAGGGCCAACATTATCACTCTTTAGATAGGCAAGTTCATCACGAAAAATCGTACAATTATTGTTTGCCGCGCATTTTAGCCAATGCACTACTTATTACCATTCCTGCTTCACTTCTAGCATCCCCATTACCTTCTGTCGGTAAATCATCTGGTATTGAATATTTTTGGGATGAATGGACTTCTTGTTCGAATACTTGCGGTGTGGGCACAAGAAAACGTCGTCGCCGTTGCCATTTACTTCAGGACTCAGAGGACAATGAAGTGCATTCCACGGAATGCATGGTGGTTGGTGCTGGCGCCTCGGAAAATCAAATCTGCTATTCAAGGTCATGCACAGGTAACGACAAGCTGTCCATAATGTAATAAAACGTAAAATATTGACTTCCAGCCTACTATTATGCATGATTTAAAAAACAAGCGCGATATTCAATGAAAAATATCTATCTATCTATATTAACTGTATATTACCTTACTCTCTATCCCTTTTTATCTATGCACCTATTTATTGAAATCTCCATGTTTAAATACATCTATTTATATATTTGTAAGGCAGTATGTTCACTGTCCCATTGATAAATGGTGTTTTGCTCCAAAGGTACTCACATTTTGAGCCAGTGGACTCAATGGCTACAATATTCAACATCCCGTACAGAATCTTTCCGACGATTTCGTTTCGTATGCAACGCAACTGATCCTTTCACAAAGGAACTCCGGATTGCGAAAGAAATATCAGTGGATAGAAAGTGCGATCTACTTGAGAAAAATTGTCAATATTTGATTGGTAATGAAGCGCAATCTTTTTTACACGTTGAAAATTCTGATTTTAAATTCATATCATGTGAATTGTTTTACAGGCGAGAGCAATCAAAAATCGGATCCATTCAGCAACGCGATTTATGACCGGTTCCTTTGGAGCTCCTGGACCGAATGCCCACAAAAATGTGTTTCACCCAGCAGTGTCCTTGAGATGGCTAATGAATATAACCGAAATACAGCTCCTTCGTACAAACACGATCAATATCAGTACAGCTTTGCCCAATGTTCATCTGGACAAGGTACTCCATGCATGGTTGGTTCTTTGACAATTAAAAAATCAAGAGAGTGTACGCCATTGCCTGCCTGCAGTTCGGGTTGGTCATGTTGGTCCTCTTGGTCTGCGTGCAACGTTGCATATAAAAATGCTGAACAAAAGCTTTCGTGCAAATGGAGTTACACTGGAATAAGAACCCGTGATCGTATCTGTATTCTCGGACAAAAAGACTGGCTGGAGGGCAAACCATTATCATGCCAAGGTGATGCAGAACAAACGGAGAGATGTTTAATCGGTATCGGTTCGGAATGCATACAGAGTAAGAAACGACAGGACTACTTTTCGGTTAAGATTTTTTGATATTTATAAGATCGTTAATGTTTTATGAATCTTAGCCGCATTGGCTTCGGTTTACAAGCTTAGTTAGTTATGCCACTGTTTCAAGGCAGCCGTATCATTATCCCACTTACCCTTCCGGTCGTAGGATGTGTGCGAAGGAAGAAAATGCAAATGTGGTTGTTTGACCGAAGTAAGATTAGGTGCAGTGAGCCTTGAAACAGTGGAGAAGTGGTAAACAAAGTTATACTTGAATGCCACTATTACATATGGTTCGTACTTACCAAAGAATCGCCTCGCAATTCTTTGTTTGAACATCGTTGTTCGTTGTACGCACCGTATGCAACAGCGGCATTCAAGTATAACTTTGTTTACCACTTATCCACTGTTTCAAGGCTCACTAAACCTAATCTTACTGTCTCCACGTCATAACGGCACACAGCCAGAAACCGGTAGTGGAGTGTAATTTCGGGGGATGTCAGCAACACATCACTTTGGTCATCCATAAGCGACTTGAGTGCTTGATCACAAATCACTATGTGATTCTGTGTTTGAACATCGTGGTTCGTTGTAACAGTGGCATTCAAGTATAACTTTGTTTACCATTTTACCACTGTTTCAAGGCTCACTGAACCTGATCTTACTGTCTCCATCTGATGATGGCAAACAGTCAGAAACCGGTAGTGGTGTGTAAGGGATGGGGATGTGAACAACACATTACTTTGGTCCCCCATAAGCGCCTTGAGTCCTTTACCAAAGAATCGCTTCGCGATGTTTGAACATCGTGGTTCGTTGTACGAACCCTATGTAACCTTGGCATTCAAGTATAACTTTGCTTATTATGTTATTTTTAGGTTTAAATTAATACATGTTTCGTGCTAACTATCCTTCAAACTATTATTGATCATGCACATCAGAGGTATCGACGTTGCGCCATAACCCTGAACAAGAACGAGATAATCGTACACAACTATTTGTTAGTCAATGAGCCCAATGAGTTGTTTTGGCTGAGCACTAAATTGTAAGAGAACAGATTGCACTTAACACTACTTCAATAAACTTAACTTATTTATCTTTATTATTAACAAGACGTGTTTAGTTGCGATTCATGTTTATTGGCGTTTTTATTTGATCACTTAGAACTCAATGCTACCTGGAGTGACTGGTCAGCTTGGTCTACGTGTCCGGCTGTCTCGGCGTCTTATGCTATCCAACACCACCAAGCGAACGGAGAAACACTTCACACCCAGCTAACCAGATCGCGCTTTAGAAAATGTATTGCACTGTACCCAGGAGATGGTGCAAACGCTCTGGCTTACGAAATTTGTCACGGAGCTTGGAGACAACGCAAAACGTGCCATGAATCCACGCTGAAACATGCTCCATGTGAGTGGATTTTCGCAGTTGGAAATTTTCTTCACGAATAAACCGAGTTTTGTAAATAAAAAATGTAATCGATTGGAATATGTTTGGGACCGATCGTGTATTCATAATGCAAAGAAATTTGAGTGCAATCGGTTAGAGCAGTTTTGGGGTAACGTTTCACTTCTGACACAGAAGCTTCGTCAGACCAAGGGTGATAGTCAGGACAGGGAACATGATTAAGTAGTAGTCAACCCACCACCACTTATTTGACCTTACCGCTAAAACAGCCTTCACTTTTATCAGATTGACGTGGATACACACTAGGAGGAAAATCAACCACTGATCATGGTTATTCCCACGAGACTTGACACACTGTAGGCGTATTATAGGCTGTTTAGCGTAAGGTCAAATAAGTGGTGGTGGGTTGACTACTACTTAATCATGTTCCCTGTCCTGACTATCACTCTTGGTCTGACGAAGCTTCTGTGTCAAAAGTGAAACGGTACCCAAAACTGCTCTAACCGATTGCACTCAATTTGTTTTGAAAAAAATGTAATACTTTAACAAGCAAAGAACAGGCACACGACAAGTTACACTTACAGTGTGGATTGTATCCAACAAATCTAATTGTGTCCATTTTGAATGAAATCAAACATGATTCGTTTATTTATTTGAGGTAAGAGATAAACATTATCCATATTCACATTCGATAAAATATATTAAACATTTATATGACAAATTTTGCAACGCTTAGTCAATAAAATCTTGTTACTTAACTACGTGATACATTCACAGTTCGAAGTGTACGGTCGCAAACACAGTTTCCCACTGAAATATTGAAGTTGCTTCACGTTAAATTACCGGTTTCTCAATCTCTGCCATTATTCATTTGGATGGTTTATCATTTATGTTTTACGCACTTGATCTAATCCACTGCAATGCATGTGCAGTACAGGACCACATCACAGACTCTGTGCTGTGTGATTTGTTTTGATGGAGTGAATGCCATTCAATGAATTTCGGGCCACCTGGGTTCTATTTTAATGCTAGACTTTTGGCGATGACAAATAGTTTACGCAGCGTACGTCCTTTTCAATCGCATTTTCGTATAATGTCATGCCCGATAATATTTTAATAAGTTCTTTTCCATTGTTCAATGTTCGAAATGTATTCAGACCATCTAATGTGGAGTGTGAAACATGAATTTACCATTCCAGGAGCGGATTTCCGAAATTCTCACATCTTACACACCTTATACACCACGTCATGTTAACTTTTGATAATTTTCACACCGGAAATTGCCATCCTAATCAAAAATTGTGGATCCTGATCGTACTCTCACTACCTGATGAGTGTAAACAGCACGAATTTTGTAACCCAATTAATCATTTATTACAAACCCATGAACTTTTTCAAACACACAAACATCCCTTAATCTCGATTGGATAGCCGCGTAATATTTCCTCACTTCGGAACTAAGCTCGAAATATACTGTGGTTTTAACTTTGAAGATCGACGAATACAATCCCAATCATGTGTTATAAGTGCCTTATTAACTCATGGAATTTTATTTCCTTTTGCTCCATAAAACCAATTAATACTCTGAGTGTAGTTAGGCTGATCGCTTTTTCAATCATGAAAATTCTTGGTTCTCAGAATGCGGTACGAGCACATGTTGGCAAATGTTTGCCGTGTGTTGGTAGTGTTGTTGGTGTCCTTCCATGGCTCGGACCCATAATGGAGAACTGTTACAACACTTTTTCTGGAAAACGCGGATTGTCATTCACTAAGAAGGAGCTTTTGAGATTCAGATCGGCGCAATTTGTTGAATGCTCATCACGTGTTCATCTACTCCGACCTCTCCAACACCCCCAGCCTACTAAACGGACGCTAAAAACTATTTCCTGATATTTCAGATTAGTTTCTTTCTATGAGTAAAACAGTTAAGCACATCGCCGAAGTGTTTCATGCCATAAAATTACAGTTTGATTCAGATAAGCCGCTTAAATCGCTTCAGTTTAGTTATGTCGTACCGTCTTGCTAGTTGTACTGCTTGAGTAAGAATTGTCCCCAACAATCATATAAAATTATGCGTTTGAATATAAGTTTGCTAAACGGGAATCATTTTTTTCAACAGATATTGAATCACGATTGTTCAGCAACACAGAATGCACGTTTGGACAATTAATAGCAGTCTCATGTGGTGCTTTTGTCATTGCGGCGTTGATTACGCTTATCGGTGTTATCTTGCATTATTACTGCCGGCGTAAACAGTACAGTAAACTGGAACAACGAACTGCAGTGAATACAATATCTGGAGGGATTGGAAATGCATATCACAACATTAACTCCGCAGAACATTCAGCAGATAATGCTCCATTGATCCTATCCGGACCACCACAACCGATATTATCTCTGCCTTCCCATGTAACAAGCGATATTCTCGAATCAAATACAGCAATGGATAACCCATATTTACCGACAAACGGTCCAGCCGTGTACGATTCGGTTGCCTCTCAGGATTTACCAACCTTTTTCAACTTTCACAGTGGCCAGTACTTGACGCGCAGTACGCAAGAACCATCTGGAGTTGAAACAGATCCAACGGGAGATTTTCAAGAGCGAGATACAGATTGGGATAGTTCGCCCGATAATTCACGAGGTCACCGTTTTTATAATGATTCTTTGCAAGACTTTTATGAAAAGAATATTTTGAATTTCCCACAAACAAAATCAATTCAACCGGATTTCGATCACGATTATGACAATCAGTCCGACAAAGATCCGAGATCTTCGGAAATTATTGCAAATAAAAATGCACAATATCATCGATACGAAGAGATTGCAAAACTCAGCAATGTGTCAGATCTTGAAAGGATACCATCCCCAACTAGCGTGAACCAATATCGTCGACGCTTTCCGAATTTAGAATATTTGAGCGATAGCTCAAGAGAGTCACTATCACAAAGTCCGATTTCAATGAAATGGGTTAAGGATCGTGATACGATCTCAAGTGATGACGTTTATTCCGTTTGTCTCGACCGCCCTCCAAACCCACATCTCAGAGATCCTCCAGACCACAGTTCATCGACCTCGGACGTACAAGCAAACAACAACCGATCAGTTAGCCGCACGTAAAGAAGTGGCAAGTATCACCATCACGATTAAAACAAGGAAACTTTGTTGGGTCACAATCATGAAATTAAAAGGTTTTCAGCATTTTGGAAAAAGATTTTATTGTAAAATATGTACATTGAACTTGTTTATCCTGACTGTATAATAATACGCATATCATGCCAATGTTTTCACTTTGAACTTGCTACCAATTATCAAAATCATATTGCGATTGTATTTTATTTAGCAATAACGCGTTTTATTGTGAGAGTCGAATTTTGAAATTGTTATGGATTAAACCATTATATAAAAGATGTGCACCAAACTAATGGAAAATCTAACATAATATCATATCATAATACGTATCGTGACATTTTGACAACATCATTTCAGTGTATGAGGTGCGATCAAAGATGTGTATTCAACCCTTGACAGCAAGCTAATTAGAATTTTTTGTATTTCGCTCCACTGATCATGTACATTTAAAAATGTAAGGTTTTCGAGAAAGCTGGTATTAAATAGCTTTCATGTGTATTGCCGACTAAAAACTACTCAAAGACTCCTCGCAATATGCAGTAGCAAGAGTTTTCTGACCGTTTCAAATGTTTATAATTGAGCAAATACAGTTGTAGATGTAGTGCTCTGGCTGACCACAGAGTGACTAGTTGCTGAGATACTATGTTAAAGCCTGGAATTATCTGGACCAAGTGTGTTAGCATCATGTGAGACCATCACTGAAGGATGAGTATTGGCTAACTGCAGCTGTTAGAGTTCAGAAACTGCCCATGTGTTGAAACTTCCGAGATTACTGATGCAAATTGTTGTCGAAGAACGCTTGCATAATCTTTAAATGATGTAACTATGCCAGTAGGAGAAGCCAGTGGCTAACGCCACTGGCTTCCCGTTTTAACACACCGGAGGTTGTTGACGTGCTTGTACAACGCTTTGGGATTCTTAACAAATTTTTCGACTAGAGTGATTTGATAATGCTTTCGATCATTTCGAATAAAGGGGGAAAATGTATTTCGTAACAAGGTGTAGTTGCACCATTCTAGTCGTTCAGGTACTCATAGCAGGGTTTGTCACGTTTACACATCAATTGCCGCGTACTGCTTCTAAGAGGCTTTTTGTACGCTGCTTGTTGCTTTTTTGCATTTTTGATGACAAATCAATGGTGATACGGATTTGGTTGTAAAAATTTTCACTTGTTTTCTGAGCTGATCTGAGTTCAAAGAAATTCCATTGATTGGCAGTAATAAGAGCTCAAAGCAAATCATAGTTCACGGTTGTATATGTTCGTTGATAATTTCCTACTGGAGCGTTGGCATAACACCATGATAGAGAGTTTATTTTAAGGGCAGATGAAGAACTTATAGTAGTGGATTCGCCGATCCAGAATTGATCGACTGATACACTTTTTTGTGTCGGGTGCATGTGGATGACTGGGTGGTAAAATCATTTCGGAAACATTCACGTTCGTGCGCTTTATGTCGTATACAACTCGAATACGAATTTTAAGAGGTGCAAATTTTCGAAATTCGTACCACGCCTCGAGTATTTTATCCTTCAGTTCGTCTATGCGGAATTATTTTTTTGAGACGAGGGGGCTGTTGCGATTCCTTTTTCGGCTTAAGGCGCATTATTTAAGTCGTTATTATTTCCCTTAAACTTAGGGTCTGTTGTAAAAATATCCATTCACTTCAGTTGTGTTGCAGTCGTTTACTGGATTCTTCTTCGTTCGAACTGGGTACACCATGAACTATAACAGCTCTGCAATTCATAGCCTGTTTCGCTAGTTCCGGATTATTACGACGAATTTGTCGTTCTTCCCACCGAATATCGGGAAATATTCATACAGCGGATTTGATTATAACTAAAAGAGATGTGCGAGCAAGATATTTGCTACATCTTGCACATACGTTAGTACTACACGCAATAAACTGAGTGAGTTCGCATGAGATGAGTTCGGGGGTCTAAATAATTGGGTAAGCGACGCAGGTGAGACAGTGATACCCATGCTTTGACAAAGATCGTTCCATTGTTTCTTGTAATCGGCTTCGCGTTGCTTTAGCGACAGCGATGTTGATTCAGTGAGATTACTACAAATTACCGTTAGATCCTCGATTTTTGCCTTTTGGGGAATTTTTGTGTTGAAACTTTTCTGTCTTAGCTTATACATCCTTTGATAATTTAACACTCCCATATGCTTGACTACTGGCCTGCTTCGCAGATTCATTTGTAGTACCGAGTTGTTGGAAGGGATTTTGATTGATTTCGTGAGCAAGCAGTGTTTCCGCGGTAGCTACGGCTTCCCTGTAAGAATTACGGTTCACGTCGTTAAGGATTTTGTTTTGACACGCAAATGATTGGAAGGACATTGGAAGGCCGTATAAGGTTCGCCTTTACAGCGAGCATGCGTCTTTCCATAATTGAATCAGAAATTTCAGATCTGCATAAGTCACTAGAGACTTTCACGTTGCATGGATTACATATATAACAGATGCCTGGTAATTTGTCATTATTAATTAGCGTCACTATTTCGGGTGATGAAGATTTGTCACAGCTCGCATGAATAGCAATCGAACACAAATAACATTTAACTTGACGCGATCTGGGATTTACCCGCTTTTGACATAGTTTGCAGCTTTTGCAAGCCTCGTCGTCAGGTGCGTTTAAGGTCACGTTATCGGTCATCATTACCATACCAGAGTGAGTTGATACACTGGTCCCCGCTGTCGTTGATCCATCCGCCGATGTCGGTGGAGTGAACCACGAACGGATGCGATTCCGTGCGATCCAACGGATAATAAAGGCGTACACTGTTACGTAAAGCGGTCTTTTCTGTGAGTTTTGATTCTACATTGCTGATACAACTGTCACCAAATTCAAGAGGACGAGAGCTACCCGATGGTATTTGAGCTGTTGCGTTATTCTCGATTGGAAGCAATGTTGCGCGCGTAGGTAACGTTGAGCTGAAACTGGAAAATTTTGATTTTCAATGATACACGTTTCTCGGACTTGAAATTGATATATTCCGAATGAGGAAGTTGAGACAATTTCCGACAATAGAGGGAGGAATAAGATCCAAAAGTATAGGAGCGCACATTTGTACATCCACGACGTAGATGAGATTTGTAGATCATTTGCATACTTTTTTTATCGCACGATTCCCACGACCGGTTTCATAATGTTTGCAATCATCACCTTTGTTTATTTAACGAAAGTTTAACGGTAGGAGGATCGTAATGTTTAGTTAATATTAACCGCCTCCAGAGCTTGATCCGGGGTCACTTTGTGATTCTCTATTTGAACATCGCGGTTTTTTGTAAGAACACTATATAACAATGGTATTCAAATATAGACTTGTTTAAACCGCCACACTGCGGTAAAAAATATACATATCTTCATCTTTTCGGAACAAAAAATCTTTCTAACCGACGATTAGTTTTCATTCACCCGAATTTATTATTAATCATATGCAAGTTTAAGTGAGCCCAATTCACATATTCATAGTAAGTGAACTCTTGCAGTGATCTTCCTACGTGCCGTTTATCAAGTTCTGTTCATCTTGAAGTTGGCAATAACTTTGAGAGTTTGCCTCCTTCTATGCTTTTATCGCTTCGATTCGTCATGCTTCTTGTCATATCGAATAAAGTGATAATATATTAACAAATTTACTATTTCTCTTATTAACAATACCACCAAACATACTCACCATGGAAGAATATCAAACCTACCGCCAATTACCGTCATTGCTTTAATGTCAACATGTTTATTGAAAGTCTAGAATTACATGCAACACAAGTAAAACAAATGTCTCATGATGGTTTTCCACAGACACGTTCTGACATCACACAAACAAGAGACCGATTTCATGTTTCTTGTGTGATCTCAGCGGTCTAGAAGAATTTTTATTATTTTCAAGCCATTGTCACATGATTAAACAATGTTTAGATCTAAACCCGTAAAACGCAATTTACTGGAAAGCTATTCATGCACTTTGCAAGCATACACAGTATGGCCGATTCTGTGCTGTTTTAACCCAACAGGCAAGAACAGCACTATCAGGCTCGATATACTATGATTGATTCGTAAATTAAGCGAAAATAAATTGTTATCCTTTGGATTGACAACAAATTATCGGTCTTCCTATCCTTCCCGCATTACCAAGCTGCTCAGTTCTATAGGACCGTTGTCATTTTTCATTAGCCTGTGGCTTTAGAGATGACTTTTTACACACTGGATGAGGTATTACGCTACCCCATTCATTTTTACGACCGATGCAGTTCCCCATTTTATATCTGGTTGTGGTTAAGAAATTTGAATAAGCAATTATTAATCTACGGTGGGGTTTCGCAACCGCGAATTTTTGACTGAGCATTAGTTATAGATCTGATTTTGCACAATGGAAAGGGTTGTGGGCTGTCACACTATTTTTCCAACTATTGTTTGGACTCATTTTACACTTTGGAATTTTGTGAATCTGGATTAAGCGCATTTCGCGAAATGTGCGACCAAGTTGGATTCGAACATAGACCGTATGAATTTCGAACGCTACATCCGATGGGCCATCGTTAGAACTACGCGATGCTGCTTGCAGTGTTCCGCAGCGGTAGATGACCATGAATCGATTAGTTCACACATCATCTGGCACATTCAGTAAAAAAATATTATCAAGGGGATACTCATTGTCATAACCGTAAATATCACAGTATATAAATTCGCTTTCGATCTCAATTAAACACGATGAACGTGAAGTTTTCATGATATTTCTACGATTTTGAATCTTCAGATGTTAGCCACCAAATGTGTTTGCTCTAATTAGACCCATTTCTCTTAATTTAATTGATCATCAATATGTAAGCCATCTTCACAAACGTTTGCTTATTTTGCGTGCAGAAAAGTTCAAACCTTAAAATGATTTTCGCATTTCACCCACTGTAAATTATCTATACGTTTTTTGCAATACCGTGAACTGTTGAAGCCTGACATATTAATATTTTTTACTACTCATTAATTATCAAATAGTTCCTATTGTATTTTAGTCCAACAGCATTGGACTCCCTGGTCAGGATGGTCTTCTTGTCCAGTGCTGTGTGGCTTTGGGGTTCGTAGTCGCACTCGTTACACACCAAATCATCCAATCACTATTCCTCGAATACCTCATCTCGGGAATAATGCTGAGCATCGCGGTGGCATCGAAGCAGCCAGAGATAAAAGCGCGGAACTTTCAAGCGAGACAATGCAAGTTGAGTTGGAATCTTGCAGCATGTATCCCTTGTGCAAAGAAGGTATGATTATTTGAAGGCATACGCAATTGCTACTAAACCAAGATAATTTCAATCACGTATTACTCACTTGCCGAAATTTCACACTTTTTACCTTCCCTTGGTTGATTATATGTGGATTTAAGTGTGCAATTAGAAGAAATAGACTAAAGTTTCATTGTTAGTAACTCGAAATGCGTTCCAAAGCCTTAGTAAGATTTATTTTATAGAAATTTCTAGATACGTCTTGTTTTGCAAACATAAAAACTACACCAAAATCATGAAAGTGTGAAGTTTGACGATCTAATTAGACGTGAAACGTCTTTGTGAATAGAAGACGCCATCAGATTAATGACCTAACAAGCAATTTGACTTTGAAAACAGAATACGCTTTACCACTCCTTATGAATATCATACCAGCGCGGATCCTGGTGTCAAGAAGTTGTCCAACAAATCATTGACGTATAAAGAACAACAAATTCTCGCGCACGGTCTCAACCTCAAGTTAAAATACGCGGTTTACGCCGATTCGGAATCAACATCTACAACCCGAGCTACGAATCATCTTCTCTATTGTCGAACCTTGTGGTAGTTTTTGCAAAGGGGCAATTTAATTGAAGAGATAAGACAGTTGCCACACTTTTGAAGCCTCATTAAAGTGACAGAAGGCCGACGTGCTGGAATGCAAATTTCACCCAGTTGTGAGTCTTGCGGTGGTGTTCAAGCGAGACAAGTGCCTTATGACATGCGAAAAACAAACAAATAATAAGAATGCTGAGTATAAACTTAAAATTTTGTTGTATTGTGAAACAGGGCCAACATTATCACTCTTTAGATAGGCAAGTTCATCACGAAAAATCGTACAATTATTGTTTGCCGCGCATTTTAGCCAATGCACTACTTATTACCATTCCTGCTTCACTTCTAGCATCCCCATTACCTTCTGTCGGTAAATCATCTGGTATTGAATATTTTTGGGATGAATGGACTTCTTGTTCGAATACTTGCGGTGTGGGCACAAGAAAACGTCGTCGCCGTTGCCATTTACTTCAGGACTCAGAGGACAATGAAGTGCATTCCACGGAATGCATGGTGGTTGGTGCTGGCGCCTCGGAAAATCAAATCTGCTATTCAAGGTCATGCACAGGTAACGACAAGCTGTCCATAATGTAATAAAACGTAAAATATTGACTTCCAGCCTACTATTATGCATGATTTAAAAAACAAGCGCGATATTCAATGAAAAATGTCACTAAGTAATTCGCAGTCAAGCGGTAAAACGCTGGCAAATGAGCGCAGTATAAAACGGTTAACGAATGTGTGATATCTATCTATCTATCTATCTATCTATCTATCTATCTTTCTATGTATCTATCTATCTATCTATCTATCTATCTTTCTATGTATCTATCTATCTATCTATCTATCGATCGATCGATCTACCTATCTATCTATCTATCTATCTATCTATCTATCTATCTATCTATCTATCTATCTATCTATCTATCTATCTATCTATCTATCTATCTATATCTGTATATTACCTTACTCTCTTCCTTTTTTCTATGCACCTATTTATTGAAATCTCCATGTTTAAATACATCTATTTATATATTTGTAAGGCAGTATGTTCACTGTCCCATTGATAAATGGTGTTTTGCTCCAAAGGTACTCACATTTTGAGCCAGTGGACTCAATGGCTACAATATTCAACATCCCGTACAGAATCTTTCCGACGATTTCGTTTCGTATGCAACGCAACTGATCCTTTCACAAAGGAACTCCGGATTGCGAAAGAAATATCAGTGGATAGAAAGTGCGATCTACTTGAGAAAAATTGTCAATATTTGATTGGTAATGAAGCGCAATCTTTTTTACACGTTGAAAATTCTGATTTTAAATTCATATCATGTGAATTGTTTTACAGGCGAGAGCAATCAAAAATCGGATCCATTCAGCAACGCGATTTATGACCGGTTCCTTTGGAGCTCCTGGACCGAATGCCCACAAAAATGTGTTTCACCCAGCAGTGTCCTTGAGATGGCTAATGAATATAACCGAAATACAGCTCCTTCGTACAAACACGATCAATATCAGTACAGCTTTGCCCAATGTTCATCTGGACAAGGTACTCCATGCATGGTTGGTTCTTTGACAATTAAAAAATCAAGAGAGTGTACGCCATTGCCTGCCTGCAGTTCGGGTTGGTCATGTTGGTCCTCTTGGTCTGCGTGCAACGTTGCATATAAAAATGCTGAACAAAAGCTTTCGTGCAAATGGAGTTACACTGGAATAAGAACCCGTGATCGTATCTGTATTCTCGGACAAAAAGACTGGCTGGAGGGCAAACCATTATCATGCCAAGGTGATGCAGAACAAACGGAGAGATGTTTAATCGGTATCGGTTCGGAATGCATACAGAGTAAGAAACGACAGGACTACTTTTCGGTTAAGATTTTTTGATATTTATAAGATCGTTAATGTTTTATGAATCTTAGCCGCATTGGCTTCGGTTTACAAGCTTAGTTAGTTATGCCACTGTTTCAAGGCAGCCGTATCATTATCCCACTTACCCTTCCGGTCGTAGGATGTGTGCGAAGGAAGAAAATGCAAATGTGGTTGTTTGACCGAAGTAAGATTAGGTGCAGTGAGCCTTGAAACAGTGGAGAAGTGGTAAACAAAGTTATACTTGAATGCCACTATTACATATGGTTCGTACTTACCAAAGAATCGCCTCGCAATTCTTTGTTTGAACATCGTTGTTCGTTGTACGCACCGTATGCAACAGCGG
>JACCGJ010022578.1:0-11230 GCA_013407085.1 Atriophallophorus winterbourni
CTGACTGAAAATATATAGGAACTTTTTAGTTGTTTTTGATTTTCCTTATCATATTAATAATATCATTCCCTCAAATTTACTGTTTTCCGTTTTTTCTCTCTCTCTAAATACATATATATTTATCGAGTTTCCATTTTTGTTATACAGAAAATTGTAATTACCAGGAACATCGTGATGCCTCGAACTTGAGAGTGCAATCGCTCGCGAAAGGAACGTTATTCTGCAAGCATCAAATTTTGATTAATCCATTGTATCAAATCGACTTATTGATAGATCATGTATGTGTAACTTTGATTATTGATTATTCTTGTGGCAAAATATGTCAAGAAATTATTAAGCCAATATCTCCTACCGATTCTCCATTGAGCAGCACTATACGTTCAGCCAGAGACTGCCGATAAACATCAGATAGATTCAAGCTTACATTTAATTTGGCATCAATAAATGAATCTTGTCAAATTATAGTTGTTCCGCTGTTGAACATATTTTCAGTTAATTTGCCCACTGGTTGGCGTTCCACATTCAAGTCCCATGGGAAGCTAAACACTTAAGTTTGAAATTTCAGACGTCTCGTAGAAACCTGCTTGGAATGAGGGATCTTTGGTACTAAACATTTATAAGCAAAACTTATAATTTGGTGAATCGCAATGCAATAGTGGAGCAAAGTAAATAAAATGAATAACTTAAACTAAATATCAGTATCAATACAAGTGGTCGAACTCCACAAACATAAAACCATAGATCGGCTACTAGGTCCCACAAATTGTTTCATAGATTTGAAATATACCGCATCACGCTGATCAAATGTTTTCAACATGAAGTTACCAGAATCAGAAAACGTCATTTGACCCCTTCAATATGTAATAATAAAGCATGTAATAAAACATGAAAATAAAACGCGTAATATGTGAAACCGCAAATATTAATACAACTACTACAACAGCAACTACCACTATTACTATTATTAATAATAATAATTATTATTATCATACACGGATGATGGTTAGTAATTTAAAATTGCATGATGAAATTCATGTGATTTCCAGGAAGTACATGCGGACTGAGATTGATTTCATTGATTCCATAAAACGATGATAGACTTGATAGGTTGAATGTTTGTTGAATCTCCATATTTCTAGAAAGTTTATCCCGACAATGTCATTGATATATAATGGATAAATTAAAAGCAAATAAATACCGTATAACTGTCACATATCATTGAAATCCAACAATTGTGCATATTTTGCTTGGTGAAACTTTATTACAGCTTATACTATAATCATTCTGAAAAATACACCTTAATATTTTGGAAGGGAGGAAACGAGAATATTTATAAAAAAGTATTCTCTTCATGCTCGGTTATGAATTTTTTCCGTAGATATATTGATTTTATTTTAAGGAGCCTAGAGTAGTTGTTGTGACCCAGGACCATGTACCGTTTGTTATCAATATGAAGTATGCCAGATGTTTTAAAATTGATGAATCACGTTTCAAATTGTCTAATGGAAATGCTCGAATTATAACATGCAGAGCACTTGATTAAGAATTTAAGCGATGAAAATCGTTGAAAAATTCATTTGTACACAATCAAAAGCCCTCTATGATTGTTGTCTTTACGTGATTACTTCAGTTAGATTCATAGCGCCTAAGCTTTGATAAACTAAATTTTTGATTACGTGAATGCATTTTGCGTCTGTGAATCGAGTTCAAACACTAAAAGCAGCTGAGTTACACCAGCAGATATGTGAATTTAAAGAGAATTCCAAATGGATCTCAATAAGTGTTAAATTTTTATACAACATACATAACGCTACATGTTTAAACCCAGTACAAACAAGAGTATAATTTAACTCAAGTATTTATCTTCAACTCTCGACTTTGACAGCCTAATTTGATCGTGTATTACTTAACTAAAACATGTGTCAATTATGTGGAAATCAAAATGATCGTATATTACATACAATACAATGATTTCACTCCATTTTTCAACAACCAGAATGCCCAGGGACTTGTGGCCACTGCAATATTCGACGGCCACGATTGTCAATCTAATCGCGTTTCGATTGCAAACGAGGAAGGGAGAAATCGTTCATACATATCGTCGTCCAACGTAATGACAATTTACAGCGTCTGGTACATAAGAAGGATAGATTTTGTGGTGAATTTTGCAAAATATCGATCCTGTAAGTTCATTTCCACAATAACGTAAAACAGTCGACGATAATAGAGAATAATCTCGAAAATCGAATAATTTATAATTCGTATTGACAGAACGAATTTAAAAATATTGACAAATCGCTGTTTGTAAGATTAAATTTTTACGACAAATTCATACATCATGAGATCATCGATATCGCCGTTTCCTAGTGTACATTTTCCAAGCAAATTAAAGTCTCTCCACTTTCCAGCTAATGTATTAAACATCAACTGATTTCGTGTTTTTAAAATGACGGTGTAAGGATATTATGATCAGAACTCACATGCTTTGCAACAGTGGAAAACTTTGACCATATATTATTAACCGCTTTTAAACAAGGTTGACCCGACTAACCTGTTTATTTGCACTCGCCCAAAAACATTAAAATTATTAAGGACCATCGTCTCGAACAAAAATTCAGCCACGGCAAGAGATTCTTTTACCCACACCCGACAACCCGTTTGGTGCTGTTCGCGACTACCGTTCTTGAAGAATGCTCCGATAATAGAAAGTATGTATATGGACTCTTGTCTAAACCCCCGATCCCCTTCATCGAATCCATCGTAACTTATGTTCCTGATAAAAAGTTAAGAAGCCAAATTATCATTCAATATTTGTCAATACACTCACATCAGAGCGTTGTTCCAAATCTATTCAAGGATGTTATAGGCCTTCCAAATGTAAGGACAGCAGCACAATTGGTTGATGCCCCACATTGGATATTGATTTCAGTGACTTGATATTCAACTACTGTTTAGCCTTCATTTAATAATAATGATAATAATAATAATAATAATATATATTCTTGGATATCCAAGGCATGCAATACATGATCAGTTTATCTTTGTAACTGAATTGTATTCGAATCGGACGGGGAATCTTCATTTGCAACTCGAAATTCAGTTTCATCTAAGAAATGAATTAGGTTTCATATTTGATACATTTTCAAAAGCAATAAATGAAATGTTATTTCTATTAGATAGTGAAATTTTTTCTCACCTAATATATATTCATTTCCCTTATTGAACGGAATAAATGTTTAAAAATCCCGCTCACTTCGTTCACTTGCACTGTACTATTTTCTTTAGCTGTTCAAATTTTGATAAACTGATCATGTATTGCATGCCTTGGATGTCCAAGAATATATATATTATTAATAAACGTTTGGCATATTTTAGCAATAATCTGGACAATGTATTTTCTAAATTACTTTTGATATTTTTCAGTGGGTTTCATGGTGCATAATATGATTGGCCAAGACGATACGGCTTGATGTTGTGGCTACAAACGTTTTTATAAAATTACAAAAATCCTGATGAAAACATTCGCAAACAAATACGCACATTTCATTATTGCCTATATTTATTTATGTTTCAAGTTTCATCACGGATAAATACGCAAATGAATTTTTTTTGTTTCCTTATAATTATTTGGGGCGAATGTTATCGGGTGTTGTAATCTTTGTTCATATGCATCTGAGTGACTCAACACTCACTAATTTCTGATCAAACTGGCTCTAACACAAATATTCACAACAGTTTACTGTGGAATGTTATTCTTAATAGAACAATGGAGAATTTAAGCATTAGTGAAGAATTTTGCAATAAGGTTTTTTGAAAAGCACCCTTGATTTAAATATTCAAATCAAAGCTTTTTATCTTTCATATGATGAAACCTCACGGTGCGATAACTAGAATTTCATATGAGGAAGTGATATAAGAATTTTCTTTTAAATTTAACCCCATTGTTTTAATAGAAATAATGACGGATGCCAGATCAATGGCTTAAGGTTTCTGGGAGGCAAGCACGCTTCATCCTTTTATTTTTGTGACGGTTCTCTCTGTAATATGATATGATATATGCTGGCGTACTTTGATCGCTGTCAGCCATGGATTCACATGGAAAGTGTATACCTATCCCATGCTTGACAAAATGTCGAACGAAGAATGTTCTATTTGGCATTCTTAATTGATCCGCACAATGTCCATGCTCATAACTCGATCGACTTTCAGCAGTAGATTACAAAAAATTTTTATTTCTCAACTTGAAGTGAGCGCGTTTTGCAACTTCTCTTAACCACATCAGTTCAACGTCAAACGTACCGATATAATTTTTGCAAGCGTAATTATATGGTGGTTTAGTGATGAGCGAAATGTGAAATAATCGACGTATATACCAAATTCAAATTCATTCAAATTCAAAGAATTGTGGTTGGAAGTTAATACTTACAACACCAAGGATGACGGTAATGAATGAAACAACATGAAAATTACAATAGTATAAAAGCAATACAGAATATCAAATGTAAGGCTCACGAATGTTATTCTTTTGCATATGTAAGTCCAATTTCACTTTAAACGCCGCCAGACAAGGAGATTTCACCACATGTTGGGGTAGGGACTTCCAAAGAAATATAGCACGGCGGAAAAATGGCGCCGACAATTAATACGGGAACTTGGGACGTAAAGGGACAAGGTATGTCCGCGTGTCACTTTTCATCACACACATCAAGATAGTGTTTTAGTGAATGTCCTTCGGTAGTCACAATTCTATAAGTCAAAATAATTTCACGTCGTATCCTCCTTTGGGTAAAGTCGCATGGACCCAGACGTCGCAATCTTCCGGTGTACGGAACATTGCGAAGACCCATCACTAACTTTGTTGCTCTATGATAGATTTTATCGAAGAAAGCAATATCCCTTAGCAGCCAAGGAGCCCAGACCACTACCGCATACTCCATCGTAGGGCGAAGGTAGACATCCATTATCCTTGGTAATGTTACCAGAGAGATTCTTCCAAATATTCTTCAAAAGATACCTAACAATCTGTTTGCCCGTCGATCTATGTTCTGAAATTGCGCTCTGCTCTCCAGGTTCCGCTAATTTACACTCCAAGATCTTTTTCTAACGAGCTTCATGCTAGGTTTTTTAGTTCCCAATCGATATGTTCAATGAATATTTTTGCCAAGTTGGAGCATCTTACTTTTCTGTATGTTGAATGACATGTCATTCATGGCCGCCCAATTTGACGCAACGCGCCCAAATCCGTTTGCAGTTTCTCACAATCCGCTGCAAACTTAGGGAATCCAAATTTTAATATCATCCCAATCCGCAAACGGACGCATTTTGGACGATATGAGGAGGGGTAAATCATTGATGTACAACATAAAGAGTAGCAAGCCTAGCACAGACCCTTGTGGGACTCCACTGGTGGTTTTGAACGTTTAAGAAAGCGCTCCGTTAACCTCAACTCGGGCGTCGCGATCTGACAGATAGTCGCACAACCATGAGAGGAGTGGATCACATATTCCTGAAAGCATCAGTTTTTGAAGAAGCAAATGGTGATTGACTCTGTCAAAACATTTCGAAATGTCTTTTTAACAGACGTAGATGCAAGAACTTCTATCCATCTCCTTTGTCCAGCCGTCTAACGTGAGGAGAAAATTTGTGAGATAAGATCGGTGGGATCGAAATCCATGCTGCGCTGGCGAAAACAAATTATGCGATTCGAAGTGTGCAACTATTCTTTCCGAGACTATACGTTTCATGAGCTCAGCAATAACGGGTAAAAGTGTGACAGGACGATAATTTGCAGCGTCAGATCGGCAACCGCCTTTGAAGATAGGTGTTATCACGCCGGACTTTCAATCTTTCGGTACAACTCCCTCAAGCAATGAATAGTTAAACAGGCTGGGTAGCGGTTCACAAACCTGACGGTGACAGAACCTGAGCACATCCGGTGTGATGCCATCCGCTCCTGGGGATTTTCTTACCTTTCAGTTTAAGCAAATGACTCGCAACAATCATTATATTTATCGAAATATCGCACAACGTTTCGATTCCTGTTTCAATTGAATACTCAGAACGTTCCACTCAAACCTTTGGTACGAACACATTAGAGTAGTAAATTGCCAGAGCATTTGCGGTTTCCAACGCTGTTTCAGTGAGTTTCTCGCCATTCTGGATGGGCAAAATACCTGGTTTGACTTTTGCTATCGCGTTCATGATTTTGTATAATAAATTAGGGTTGCTATCCATTTCCGACAGAAGCATCAATTGGTGCGCTTTCTTATCCTCTCGAATAAGCGCAGTCAATTTGTTGCGTAACATACGAAAATGTTGCAAGGAGTAGAAGTAGTGATGACTTTATGCTTCACCCACGCTGCTCGCTTTAGTGCTATCCACTTCTTTGTTCTGCTGCGGACAACAAAACGAGGTTCATCGAAGCACCTTTTCTGAACAATCTGCGAGTTCTCGTCTATCTTCATTTTCAGAAAACCTACAAGTTGGTTTCATTGCGAGTCAGGGGTTATATTGTCCGTCTAAAAATGCGGAATCTGCACGAGCGATTTACTCAGAGCTAATTTATCTAACCGTCGAACCACCCCATTCGGAGTAAGCGATTGCTGAGTGCTGCAAATATTGTCGAACACAAGCACTGAATGGTCGCTGAGACCCAGTGAAACCTGGAATTCGATCGCTTCGATAGATTGTTCCTCCGATGTTAACACCGAATCCAAGACAGGGGGCGGTCAGAACCTCTCCTCCGGGTGCATTCGTGAACATGGTTGTATAACGGGATTGAATCTAGTACCTCTCTAAATCGGTATTCTGGTGTTTGTGGGGAGTGATCGTCCCTGAGATAAAGGGTGGACAGATTAAAATCACCCATAATAAGTGTCGTTGCTTGCTATGTGCGAGTCAAGCGCTGAAGCACTCGCATCGACCTTTCTTTGGACGATCCCGTGGATTGAAGGGGACCGGGAGACCACACCAATAATGCAGACTTTACCAGACATCAGTGTTAAAGTGCACTAAATTGTATGCTCGAGCGTGAATTCTGTCTTGTCTATTAGATGGCACTGGAGTCTATTATGGTAATGAAGAGCAATACCACCACCTCTTCTCTCTCGATCGTTCCTTATCAAATTCATATTTAGAATTGATATCTCTGATTCAACCAATTGGGAAGAATACCATGTTTCTGTAATGGCGATAATGTCAGGTGAGTAGCGCGAACATATCTCGGTTAGCTCAGCTAATTTGTTCGAAAGGCTTTGTGCATTTGTATATAACACTCCATTTGCAAGCATTTGTATATACACTCCATTCCATTTGTTAGTCAGCTAGAAATATCGCTGGTCACTGCCTATAAATGAGGACAAGACAGTGGTCATGTGCATATTATACTCCCATGACACTGGCAATGAATACTTTCTTACGGTAACGCCTATTAAAGCGGTGACGGTCGAAAATGGTTTAGGAATTCTGGTTATGGATTCCTTGAAGTCGAAGGCTAACATTTTTCGGAGAATAGGTAGCGCTACCAGGATGCTCTGGGCAATTAGGCGTTCAATTGCGACCATTACCCCGCAAATGTTCCAGACACTTTTCTCTGCGTATGTTCGTCATCTGTTGGAATATGGGCTACCGGTTGCATTTCCTTAATCTAAAGGCGAATGCGATTTCTTGAAGAGGGTACAAAGGATGGGCACTAAAATGGTTCGTGGTATGCGTCAACTCGCGTACGAGGATAGAAGGAGCTTATTGAAACTTTAACCCCCAGAACTTCGAAGGGAATTATTTGACCTGTTCCAGACATGCAGTATTCTTATTCAAAAGCGCGTTGGATCAGCATTTGTTGAGACGAATGGACCGGATCCCCGGAGTGACATAGTGGTGTTTCTCTAGTCTCAGGGCTGGCTGTCTCAGCAAAAGTCACCCATGTTTATCGCTGTGATGAAGCTTGGACGGGATTTTATCCCTTCTGCTTTCGATTCAAAAGAAGAGGAAGAAGAGGTGCTTCCTAAATACAACCTGAATAATCCCTTGGCGTCGCGATCGTCGTGGATCTCCAGATCACAATAAGATAAACGATATGACAGTGGTGTTTGATTCTCTGAAGCATTTCACCGAGAGAAATTTTGGACGCTCGATTGGCTCGTCAGCCACTTACTGTCCTGTGCATCTGTCATTAACGCGGTATGTTCAACTTGCTTGTATTTCCCACGCTCCGATAAAGTATCATTACGAATTTCCTCTATTCCTTGAATTTGCTGTAAAATAGAATAACTATTTCACTATATTATTGATATTTTTTGCTGATTAATTACGCTAGTGATAAAGTCAGCTCGAACTATTTCACTTTGATGACCTTCCGCTATGATGGTGAAGATCATATCTTTAATTGTGTTTTAGTGTCCCCGACTCCCAAACCAACTCTGATACTGGCCCGTGTTTCATCCGGATAAGAATGATTCTTCTGTATAAGCCGAAAGTCCTACTGGCGAACAGTTTTGGTTTCCATTCCTGGTCTGTTCTTTGACATTCCTGGATCGTACAACCGGCAGAAACCTAATGCAGTTTGAACCACAATTTCTCCTCATCATCTCTATTTTCTGAAATATTTTTTGCACATGTGCGTGTAAAATTAGTTGGCTCTCTCCTTAATAAAACAACGGTACATATATTTTGACTGCAGTTGACATATATACTGATATATTTTCAGAATCTCTTGCTTGTGCTTTCATCCAGCATTAGGTAGCAAACGTTGCGCACATGATATCGTTAAAACCGATCGTGGATCTCAATTACAGTATATCCTATTTCGTGATTTTTCAAAATTCCTTAGTTGTCAACATAACCGCACTACTCCCTATGATCCATCAGATAACGGTTTTGTTGAAGGATTCCATAGACAGTTAAAAGCCACTACAGCGTGTCATTCTCTCGCGAGCAAGTGTGCCGAAAACCTTCCAGCTGTATTTTTGTTTCGTGCATGATTGGTACACGGTTCAACTTTATCTCATCATCAATCCCACTGAACATATCCTCCTGTTTTTGACCTCAATTTTGGGTTACACAATTTTGTTTCTCGTTTTCAATAACAACCTACTCGCCCTTCCACACACATAATCTACAAACACACTGACTTATATGGCGCGAATAAGTGTTTTCGCCTCGTGATACTATCAGCAAACCACCACAACCTCGTTTTCGTTATTCACATCAAGTCATCTCACGCTAAGAAAAAGACCGTATTCGAAATCGATGGTCGCCTTAATACAGTCTCGATTGCTATATTTAAACATGCAGTTCTTGAAATATCTACCCATGTTTCATATCAGCCTTCATCCTTTAGATCACACCCCACCAGGTTTCAACTCGAGGAAAATCTCATTCACACATCTGATGCTACAATACTCACTGAGCCTGTTCCCACGGTTGCGATTCGTAGTAGTAAAAAGTTGATTTCCCGCAGCATCTGAACAACTGTGTGGAAGATTTTTTCGAGCTCAGTGTACGTTTAGGGACGCAAGTATTTTTGTATTTACTTAATTTCTATGTTGTATTTCAAGAATCAAGAATCAAGATTTATGGTGATATAAAGCTAATGCTTTACACGCACCATTGGATGTCAACTATTGCGAAAAAACAAAATTTGATCAAAATCACATTGTTAATGTTTGATTTGGCGAAGAAACGGGCAAAAGTGTCGGAGCAACAAAATACGACCGCACGTCAGTATTGTTCGTGCATTTGTTATGGTTTAAACCTTGGTACATTCGGAAATCTATAATTTTAATTCAACCAGCGCGGATCGTTCATTTTCGCTGTGACTGAGGTGATCTTATAAGAACTTGTTCGTGAATATGTGAAATGTGAGAATCATTAACGCCAACGGGAAAAAAATCCATTATAGCGAGCCAACAACTTCATTTGTTACCTGATCTTGTATTCGATTCGAAGCTCCTCTAACAGATTCAATCAAATAATTTGTGGATTATTGTTCGGCTTCCAAATGTTTGACAACGTGGAGAACCAATAACTGACCTTCCTATCACAATTTTTTTACTTCAATCATATTTGCCTCCGGCGGTTTAATTTGAGCATTCTATTTTATTCTTCCATAAAATATTCTAGTCAGAATTATTAATAATCTTACAGCTGACAGGATCTCTTAACCTTTTTCAGAACAAAAATGGTTCGACAGGTCAAATATTTCACTCCACTAGGAAAAAGTAATTACGTTATGAACACCCTCTAAATGATAATCAGGTTTTGCAAAACGTTATTTTAAACTACGGCGAAATTTAATCCATTAAGACTAAAATTCTGAATCAGAAGAATATAAAATGAACTTGTCTGACAATGTATTTGGCGATATTCTAAAAACTGACAGCTTACGCGACAATGTCTGTCCACATTACAAGATAGGTTTGCTCTGTTGGTGCACGTTGAGCAACGCAACAACTCAAAGTTGTGGACACGTACAATACAACTGGTGATAAGAATCCGGGAGCGTGCCTAAAAAGCTCACAATGACACTCAGAAATACCGGTTCTGGACAAGATGAAACATGATCAGGAATAAGCCTGATTCAATCATACGCAAGGAAATCTTGACTTTAAATCACGGTTACCACGCAATATAAAACATTTCCCTTAGGTTAAACAAAGTAATACCCAATTAAAAGGCAAAACGCGTGATTGGATGGGTAACCTTCAAAACCAGAACAAAACTCAAGTAATCTCACAATTATAAATAACATTTTCATTTTCAACCATGTCCAACTGTCAATAGCCTTGATCGCAAAATCGATCCATTGAACATGCAATTATCATAAGGTCGATCAGCGACATTCACTCGAGGATTTTTAATTCACTGATGATAAGTTTTAAAATGCTGTTGCAGCAGCTAGTCCCACATAATCTGTGGTCCCAGATGACATTCGCCCGTGAATATAAAGAACTAGCGCCACTACTGTCAAAAACCCGTGAGTCGTCTAGGAGGGCTTCCTGGCCAGGTGGATTAATTCGTGTATCGGGAGCAGACTTAGAAATACTTAGATCGTAATACAGACCTGGTAAGTCTTACTAACATCCTTTGTAAAATCCTGTGGAGATTCATTTGAGATAGGATCTGTCAACATCTCGTTAATGTTCGTTGCTAAACTGTGCTTCGCATACCTTTTTAAAGGAACGCCATGCCTGCCAAAATTTATTTTTCTGAATAAGTTCATCAATAAGCTTGA
>JACCGJ010022579.1:0-30699 GCA_013407085.1 Atriophallophorus winterbourni
TCATTATACTGGATATATAGTTGCGTAGTGCGCCTGCCTTATTTTTCGTTAGCTTATTCAAGGTAGATTCTACGCATGGAATCTTATCTTCAGCCTTTATACCCTTTGTACTTAGTGTAAAGTTTAAGCCAGTTTACAAAAATCTTTGTTTGATCTGCGGGAGTGGACTATCTGATAAGTTCAACACATTAAATAATCTTTAGCGCTGTAATGACAAATGTTGCCGACCGATCAGGGAATCATAATCATGACAAAACAAAGTTTGTAATGAATCGGTGCGAACAGTTTTCTGGTCACGTTTCGCTTCTGACACAGACGCTTCGTCAGACTAAGTGTATCAGTAAGAATAGACATCAATGTTGGATTCCATTCACATGACAAATACTTAACTGACTAACAACTTCACAGACAACGGTGGGTTCTCCGATCATCAAGTTAGACAGGCGAGATCAATATCAACTGAGGCACAACCACACCCACGTACCGCATAATCACTTAATTTATTTGGTCTTGGTTGCTGTGAAAGACCGATTAGCTCGATTGACTACTCCATGCGCACACTTGGGGTCACGCATGTTAATAATTTTCCGCTATAGAAACGGACGCCATATTGTTGAGATATCAGCCCCATCCACCTTAGGGAATGCATTCTAACCGGCATTGTTATATCAACGCCTCAGCGAGAAGATGTTCCATGTATGGTTTCACCCCTCGCTTCATCAATTCTACGTGATCAAGATCAACGCTGTGGCCAGTGCGGAGCACGTGTTCAGCTAGTTATGAGTACCTTATCAGTGATTGATACTCACTGGAATTGGGTGGATTCTTACTGATTCGATTTTTTATGGCTTTTGTTTCTTCATTATACTGGATATATAGTTGCGTAGTGCGCCTGCCTTATTTTTCGTTGGCTTATTCAAGGTAGATTCTACGCATGGAATCTTATCTTCAGCCTTTATACCCTTTGTACTTAGTGTAAAGTTTAAGCCAGTTTACAAAAATCTTTGTTTGATCTGCGGGAGTGGCCTATCTGATAAGTTCACCACTTTAAATAATCTTTAGCGCTGTAATGACAAATGTTGCCGACCGATCAGGGAATCATAGTCATGACAAAACAAAGTTTGTAATGAATCGGTGCGAACAGTTTTCTGGTCACGTTTCGCTTCTGACACAGAAGCTTCGTCAGACTAAGTGTATCAGTAAGAATAGACATCAATGTTGGATTCCATTCACATGACAAATACTAAACTGACTAACAACTTCACAGACAACGGTGGGTTCTCCGCTCATCAAGTTAGACAGGCGAGATTAACATCAACTGAGGCACCACCACCCCCACGTACCGCATAATCACTTAATTTATTTGGTCTTGGTTGGTGTGAAAGACCGATTAGCTCGATTGACTACTAGACGCGCACACTTGGGGTCACGCACGTTAATAATTTTCCGCTATAGAAACGGACGGCATATTGTTGAGATATCAGCAACATCCACTTTAGTGAATGCATTCTTACCGGTATTGTTATATCAACGCCTCAGCGAGAAGATGTTCCATGTATGATTTCACCTCTCGCTTTATCAAGATCAACGCTGTAGCCAGTGCGGAGCACGTGTTCAGCTAGTTATGAGTACCTTATCAGTGATTGATACTCACTGGAATTGGGTGGCTTCTTATTGATTCGATTTTTTATGGCTTTTGTTTCATCATTATACTGGATATATAGTTGCGTAGTGCGCCTGTCTTATTTTTCGTTAGCTGATTTAAGGTAGATTCTACGCATGGAATCTTATCTTCAGCCTTTAAACCCTTTGTACTTAGCGTAAAGTTTAAGCCAGTTTACAAAAATCTTTGTTTGATCTGCGGGAGTGGCCTATCTGATAAGTTCACCACTTTAAATAATCTTTAGCGCTGCAATGACAAATGTTCCTGACCGATCAGGGAATCATAATCATGACTAAACAAAGTTTGTAATGAATCGGTGTGAACAGTTTTTTGGTCACGTTTCGCTTCTGACACAGAAGCTTCGTCAGACTAAGTGTATCAGTAAGAATAGACATCAATGTTGAATTCCATTCTCATGACAAATACTTAACTGACTAACAACTTCACAGACAACGGTGGGTTCTCCGCTCATCAAGTTAGACAGGCGAGATCAATATCAACTGAGGCACACACCCCCCACGTACCACATAATCACTTAATTTATTTGGTCTTGTAGTGTGTGAAAGACCGATTAGCTCGATTGACTACTCCATGCGCACACTTGGGGTCACGCACGTTAATAATTTTCCGCTATAGAAACAGACGCCATATTGTTGAGATATCAGCCCCATCCACCTTAGGGAATGCATTCTAACCGGCATTGTTATATCAACGCCTCAGCGAGAAGATGTTCCATGTATGGTTTCACCCCTCGCTTCATCAATGCTACGTGATCAAGATCAACGCTGTGGTCAGTGCGGAGCACGTGTTCAGCTAGTTATGAGTACCTTATCAGTGATTGATACTCACTGTAATTGGGTGGCATCTTACTGATTCGATTTTTTATGGCTTTTGTTTCTTCATTATACTGGATATATAGTTGCGTAGTGCGCCTGCCTTATTTTTTGTTAGCTGATTTAAGGTAGATTCTACGCATGGAATCTTATCTTTAGCCTTTAAACCCTTTGTACTTAGTGTAAAAGTTCAAGCCAGTTTACGAAAATATTTGTTTGATCTGCATGAGTGGCCTATCTGATAAGTTCACCACTTTAAATAATCTTTAGCGCTGCAATGACAAATGTTCCTGACCGATCAGGGAATCATAATCATGACTAAACAAAGTTTGTAATGAATCGGTGCGAACAGTTTTCTGGTCACGTTTCGCTTCTGACACAGAAGCTTCGTCAGACTAAGTGTATCAGTAAGAATAGACATCAATGTTGGATTCTATTCACATGACAAATACTTAACTGACTACAACTTCACAGACAACGGTGGGTTCTCCGCTCATCAAGTTAGACAGGCGAGATCAATATCAACTGAGGCACCACCACCCCCACGTACCGCATAATCACTTAATTTATTTGGTCTTGGTTGGTGTGAAAGACCGATTAGCGCGATTGACTACTCCATGCGCACACTTGGGGTCACGCATGTTAAAAATTTTCCGCTATAGAAACGGACGCCATATTGTTGAGATATCAGCCCCATCCACCTCAGTGGATGCATTCTAACCGGCATTGTTATATCAACGCCTCAGCGAGAAGATGTTCCATGTATGGTTTCACCCCTCGCTTCATCAATTCTACGTGATCAAGATCAACGCTGTGGCCAGTGCGGAGCACGTGTTCAGCTAGTTATGAGTACCTTATCAGTGATTGCTACTCACTGGAATTGGGTGGCTTCTTACTGATTCGATTTTTTATGGCTTTTGTTTCTTCATTATACTGGATATATAGTTGCGTAGTGCGCCTGCCTTATTTTTCGTTAGCTTATTTAAGGTAGATTCTACGCATGGAATCTTATCTTCAGCGTTTAAACCCTTTGTACTTAGTGTAAAGTTTAAGCCAGTTTACAACAATATTTGTTTGATCTGTGGAGTGGCCTATCTGATAATTCTACCACTTTAAATAATCTTCAGCGCTGTAATGACAAATGTTCCTGACCGATCAGGGAATCATAATCATGACAAAACAAAGTTTGTAATGAATCAGTGCGAACAGTTTTCTGGTCACGTTTTGCTTATGACACAGAAGCTTCGTCAGACTAAGTGTATCAGTAAGAATAGACATCAATGTTGGATTCCATTCTCATGACAAATACTTAACTGACTAACAACTTCACAGACAACGGTGGGTTCTCCGCTCATCAAGTTAGACAGGCGAGATCAATATCAACTGAGGCACCACCACCCCCACGTACCGCATAATCACTTAATTTATTTGGTCTTGGTTGGTGTGAAAGACCGATTAGCTCGATTGACTACTCCATGCGCACACTTGGGGTCACGCACGTTAATAATTTTCCGCTATAGAAACGGACGCCATATTGTTGAGATATCAGCCACATCCACCTTAGTGAATGCATTCCTACCGGCATTGTTATATCAACGCCTCAGCGAGAAGATGTTCCATGTATGGTTTCACCCCTCGCTTCATCAATTCTACGTGATCAAGATCAACGCTGTGGCCAGTGCGGAGCACGTGTTCAGCTAGTTATGAGTACCTTATCAGTGATTGATACTCACTGGAATTGGGTGGCTTCTTACTGATTCGATTTTTTATGGCTTTTGTTTCTTCATTATACTGGATATATAGTTGCGTAGTGCGCCTGCCTTATTTTTCGTTAGCTGATTTAAGGTAGATTCTACGCATGGAATCTTATCTTCAGCCTTTAAACCCTTTGTATTTAGCGTAAAGTTTAAGCCAGTTTACAAAAATCTGTGTTTGATCTGCGGGATTGGCCTATCTGATAAGTTCACCAGTTTAAATAATCTTTACCGCTGTAATGACAAATGTTCCTGACCGATCAGGGAATCATAATCATGACAAAACAAAGTTTGTAATGAATCGGTGCGAACAGTTTCTGGTCACGTTTCGCTTCTGACACAGAAGCTTCGTCAGACTAAGTGTATGAGTAAGAATAGACATCAATGTTGGATTCCATTCACATGACAAATACTTAACTGACTAACAACTTCACAGACAACGGTGGGTTCTCCGCTCATCAAGTTAGACAGGCGAGATCAATATCAACTGAGGCACCACCACCCCCACGTACCGCATAATCACTTAATTTATTTGGTCTTGGTTGGTGTGAAAGACCGATTAGCTCGATTGACTACTCCATGCGCACACTTGGGGTCACGCACGTAATAATTTTCCGCTATAGAAACGGACGCCATATTGTTGAGATATCAGCCACATCCACCTTAGTGAATGCATTCCTACCGGCATTGTTATATCAACGCCTCAGCGAGAAGATGTTCCATGTATGGTTTCACCCCTCGCTTCATCAATTCTACGTGATCAAGATCAACGCTGTGGCCAGTGCGGAGCACGTGTTCAGCTAGTTATGAGTACCTTATCAGTGATTGATACTCACTGGAATTGGGTGGCTTCTTACTGATTCGATTTTTTATGGCTTTTGTTTCTTCATTATACTGGATATATAGTTGCGTAGTGCGCCTGCCTTATTTTTCGTTAGCTTATTCAATGTAGATTCTACGCATGGAATCTTATCTTCAGCCTTTGAACCCTTTGTACTTAGTGTAAAGTTTAAGCCAGTTTACAAAAATCTTTGTTTGATCTGCGGGAGTGGCCTATCTGATAAGTTCACCACTTTAAATAATCTTTAGCGCTGTAATGAAAAATGTCGCCGACCGATCAGGGATTCATAATCATGACAAAACAAAGTTTGTAATGAATCGGTGCGAACAGTTTTCTGGTAACGTTTCGCTTCTGACACAGAAGCTTCTTCAGACTAAGTGTATCAGTAAGAATAGACATCAATGTTGGATTCCATTCACATGACAAATACTTAACTGACTAACAACTTCACAGACAACGGTGGGTTCTCCGCTCATCAAGTTAGACAGGCGAGATCAATATCAACTGAGGCACCACCACCCCCACGTACCGCATAATCACTTAATTTATTTGGTCTTATTTGGTGTGAAAGACCGATTAGCTCGATTGACTACTCCATGTGCACACTTGGGGTCACGCATGTTAATAATTTTCCGCTATAGAAACGGAAGCCATATTGTTGAGATATCAGCCCCATCCACCTTAGGGAATGCATTCCTACAGGCATTGTTATATCAACGCCTCTGCGAGAAGATGTTCCATGTATGGTTTCACCCCTCGCTTCATCAATGCTACGTGATCAAGATCAACGCTGTGGCCAGTGCGGAGCACGTGTTCAGCTAGTTATGAGTACCTTATCAGTGATTGATACTCACTGGAATTGGGTGGCTTCTTACTGATTCGATTTTTTATGGCTTTTGTTTCTTCATTATACTGGATATATAGTTGCGTAGTGCGCCTGCCTTATTTTTCGTTAGCTCATTCAAGGTAGATTCTACGCATGGAATCTTATCTCAAGCCTTTATACCCTTTGTACTTAGTGTAAAGTTTAAGCCAGTTTACAAAAATCTTTGTTTGATCTGCGGGAGTGGACTATCTGATAAGTTCAACACTTTAAATAATCTTTAGCGCTGTAATGACAAAATGTCGCCGACCGATCGGGATTAATAATCATGGACCAAAACAAAGTGTGACTGAATCGGTGCGAACAGTTTTCTGGTAACGTTTCGCTTTGACACAGAAGCTTCGTCAGCTAAGTGTATCAGTAAGAATAGACATCATGTTGGATTCCATTCACAGGACAACATACTTTAACTGACTAACAATTCCAGACACGGTGGGTCTCCGCTCATCAAGTTAGACAGGCGAGATCAATATCAACTGAGGCACCACCACCCCCACGTACCGCATAATCACTTAATTTATTTGGTCTTGGTTGGTGTGAAAGACCGATTAGCTCGATTGACTACTCCATGCGCACACTTGGGGTCGCGCACGATAATAATTTTCCGCTATAGAAACGGACGCCATATTGTTGAGATATCAGCCACATCCACCTTAGTGAATGCATTCCTACCGGCATTGTTATATCAACGCCTCAGCGACATGATGTTCCATGTATGGTTTCACCCCTCGCTTCATCAATTCTACGTGATCAAGACCAACGCTGTGGCCAGTGCGGAGCACGTGTTCAGCTAGTTATGAGTACCTTATCAGTGATTGATACTCACTGGAATTGGGTGGCTTCTTACTGATTCGATTTTTTATGGCTTTTGTTTCTTCATTATGCTGGATATATAGTTGCGTAGTGCGCCTGCCTTATTTTTCGTTAGCGTTTTCAATGTAGATTCTACGCATGGAATCTTATCTTCAGCCTTTGAACCCTTTGTACTTAGTGTAAAGTTTAAGCCAGTTTACAAAAATCTTTGTTTGATCTGCGGGAGTGGCCTATCTGATAAGTTCACCACTTTAAATAATCTTTAGCGCTGTAATGACAAATGTTGCCGACCGATCAGGGAATCATAATCATGACAAAACAAAGTTTGTAATGAATCGGTGCGAACAGTTTCTGGTCACGTTTCGCTTCTGACACAGAAGCTTCGTCAGACTAAGTGTATCAGTAAGAATAGACATCAATGTTGGATTCCATTCACATGACAAATACTTAACTGACTAACAACTTCACAGACAACGGTGGGTTCTCCGCTCATCAAGTTAGACAGGCGAGATCAATATCAACTGAGGCACCACCACCCCCACGTACCGCATATTCACTTAATTTATTTGGTCTTGGTTGGTGTGAAAGACCGATTAGCTCGATTGACTACTCCATGCGCACACTTGGGGTCGCGCACGGTAATAATTTTCCGCTATAGAAACGGACGCCATATTGTTGAGATATCAGCCACATCCACCTTAGTGAATGCATTCCTACCGGCATTGTTATATCAACGCCTCAGCGAGATGATGTTCCATGTATGGTTTCACTCCTCGCTTCATCAATTCTACGTGATCAAGATCAACGCTGTGGCCAGTGCGGAGCACGTGTTCAGCTAGTTATGAGTACCTTATCAGTGATTGATACTCACTTGAATTGGTTAGCTTCTTACTGATTCGATTTTTTATGGCTTTTGATTCTTCATTATACTGGATATATAGTTGCGTAGTGCGCCTGCCTTATTTTTCGTTAGCTGATTTAAGGTAGATTCTACGCATGGAATCTTATCTTCAGCCTTTAAACCCTTTGTACTTAGCGTAAAGTTTAGGCCAGTTTAGAAAAATCTTTGTTTGATCTGCGGGAGTGGCCTATCTGATACGTTCGCCACTTTAAATAATCTTTAGCGTTGTAATGACAAATGTTGCCGACCGATCAGGGAATCATAATCATGACAAAACAAAGTTTGTAATGAATCGGTGCGAACAGTTCCTGGTCACGTTTCGCTTCTGACACAGAAGCTTCGTCAGACTAAGTGTATCAGTAAGAATAGACATCAATGTTGAATTCCATTCACATGACAAATACTTAACTGACTAACAACTTCACAGACAACGGTGGGTTCTCCGCTCATCAAGTTAGACAGGCGAGATCAATATCAACTGAGGCACCACCATCCCCACGTACCGCATAATCACTTAATTTATTTGGTCTTGGTTGCTGTGAAAGACCGATTAGCTCGATTGACTACTCCATGCGCACACTTGGGGTCACGCACGTTAATAATTTTCCGCTATAGAAACGGACGCCATATTGTTGAGATATCAGCCACATCCACCTTAGTGAATGCATTCTTACCGGCATTGTTATATCAACGCCTCAGCGAGAAGATGTTCCATGTATGGTTTCACCCCTCGCTTCATCAATTCTACGTGATCAAGATCAACGCTGTGGCCAGTGCGGAGCACGTGTTCAGCAAGTTATGAGTACCTTATCAGTGATTGATACTCACTGGAATTGGGTGGCTTCTTACTGATTCGATTTTTTATGGCTTTTGTTTCTTCATTATACTGGATATATAGTTGCGTAGTGCGCCTGCCTTATTTTTCGTTAGCTTATTCAATGTAGATTCTACGCATGGAATCTTATCTTCAGCCTTTGAACCCTTTGTACTTAGTGTAAAGTTTAAGCCAGTTTACAACAATATTTGTTTCATCTGTGGAGTGGCCTATCTGATAAGTTCATCACTTTAAATAATATTAAGCGCTGTGATGACAAATGTTCCTGACCGATCAGTGAATCATAACCATGAAAAAACAAAGATTGTAATGAATCAGTGCGAACAGTTTTCTGGTGACGTTCAGCTTCTGACACCGAACCTTCGTCAGACTAAGTGTGTCAGTGAGTATAGACATCAATGTCGGATTCCATTTACATGACAAATACTTAACTGACTAACAACTTCACAGACAACGGTGGGTTCTCCGCTCATCAAGTTAGACAGGCGAGATCAATATCAACTGAGGCACCACCACGCCCATGTACCGCATAATCACTTAATTTATTTGGTCTTGGTTGGTGTGAAAGACCGATTAGCTCGATTGAATACTCCATGCGCACACTTGGGGTCACGCACGTTAATAATTTTCCGCTATAGAATCGGACGCCAGATTGTTGAGATATCAGCCACATCCACCTTAGTGACTACATTCTTACCAGCATTGCTATATCAACGCCTCAGCGAGAAGTTGTTCCATGTATGGTTTTACCCCTCGGTTCATCATTTCTACGTGATCAAGATAAATGCTGTGTCCCGTGAGGAGCACGTGTTTAGCTAGTTATGAATACCTTATCAGTGATTGATACTCACTGGAATTTCGTGGCTGCTTACTGATTCGAGTTTTTATGGCTGTTGTTTCTTCATTATACTGGATATATAGTTGCGTAATGCGCCTGCCCTATTTTTCGGTAGCTGATTTAGGTAGATTCTACGCATGGAATCTTATCTTCAGCCTTTAAACCCTTTGTGCTTAGTGTGAAGTTTAAGCCATTTTCCAACAATCTGTTTTTGATCTGCGAGAAAGGATTACCTTTTAGATTCAGCACTTTAAATAATATTCAGCGCTGTAATGACAAATGTTCCTGACACAATTGTTTACATTGACCTACTGTGCAGTCGCATTTTTTGTTGCTCTGACACTTCTGCTCATATCTTCGCCGAATCTGCTTGGATTTATCTCATTCCAAGAATTCTGTGCTACTTTCGATCATATCTATCGGAATTTATTTGTTTTGTTCTTGTCAACGGATTAACAGCAAAGCTATCATATCGGCGTAAATTTCACAGTTTGCTCACGCGCGCAAACTTTTTTCAATCGCTAACTATTCTACGGTTTTTGCTATCATTGCAAGGATCACGTCGAGCTACGAATTTTGATACTTATTTCTGTGTTCTAGCTTGTGTAGTTAACGAGTTATATTGGATTATTTGCAACATGACGAAATCACGTGTTCCGAAACAGCCACCTCGACCAGTCGAACAAAAACCCGTCACACAGCCAAACAACCCAATTCAGGCTACTAACATGTTTCACCGCATCACGAGAACCAACATACGGACTAAAAAATCGATAGATCGATCAAACTGTGGCAGCTACATCGGACAAACTTGACCTTAGGCCAAGTGCGTGGATCCGGCGAACGCAACAATGGTCACGGCCGGCCCAACTGATAGGACGAATCTCGACACGCAGAATTGTACAGAAGTCACGTGCAAAGCATGCGAACAACCGGTGAGTCCCCATGGCGCGTAAAGTAATAACGTGTTTTCTGTGTATGGGTAAAATCCATGGTAAATGCGACCGCACTTTAGCCCCTGACTCGATAGCATTATTAAATAATGAAATGGTTCCAGGTGCATGCTATATCTGTGTTCGTTGCAGAGCTACATCTTTGCACAAAGCCGATACTTTTGAAACAAAATTAGAAAATAGAATGGCCGATTTGGAGCTGGGCCTTCGACGTGTGGAAGAAATGTTGGTAAATCATGTGAGTACACAAGTGATCACTGATGTAAACCATCATATCAATACATCGATTTCGGAACCACCATTGAAGGAATCTAAGACTAAGGCTATTCGGGTGCCAAAAAGCCAAAAAGCAGGGTTATTCCCGTTTTGGAATCAGCTAAAACGACCACAGAAGTAGGAAATTCTTACAGAGATATGCTGTTACGGTCGACCTCAGCTGTACACTCCAAAACTGCTGTACCCGACTCACAAAGTCAAGCCACAAATTTTTTTAATTCTGAAACGCCTGACTTTCCGATACGCAAAAAGAACACCCCATACACGCTGAACGTGATATGTACGAATGTCAGCGAGTCCCAAGAAAGCCTGTTTGATAGCTAACAGAAACACGATGTCTAGAAATGGTCTGAGCTTTGTCACCTAATGAAAATTGAACACGTAAACGCAGAAAAAGTGACTCGTCTAACCCGCCATTCAACTTCACCTTATATTGGTCAACCTCGCTTGCTCAAGGTAACACTAAAATGCGAGGCTGATATCGAGAACGTATTGCTGAATGCATACCTACTCAAGTCAGATTCCGACTCCAACTGCCGCATATATCCCGATGTACCATGGTGGGAAAGGAAGGGCAGCTTGAAAGCCAGGGAACAAACGGTATCGCGAAGTATAATCCTACTTGGTGTACCAGAAAATACTTCTAGAGCATCCAATCAGGAAACCGTAGAGCACGACGTCAAACAATGGCGCTACATTGCGTGTTCTCTCGATATTTCTAATGCCGTTGTTGTGAACACTTTTCGAGTTCCTTTTTCGCCAAAATATAAGGGGGATGGACCGAAACCTCTGAAGATTACGTTCTTGACCAGCGCTATGGCTGAAATAGTAAGGTCGGAATGAACAAATGGAAACGAATATTACCCAAGGATTCAAGATTCAAGATTCAAGAATTTATGGTTACAAAAAGCACATAGCTTCACAATTACCATATCATAGTAAATATGCGTTCAATAAGAGGTATAAAAAAATCAATTATACGATGTCACTGGAGTCAAGTAATATGCTTACCCTGAGTCAATACACAGGCATCGTCAAATCGTTAAGTAACAAATAATTGTCCAAGGTACGAGTGAATTTTTGGATACAGGGAGAGGTGATAATTGCTTCGGGAAGGGCATTCCACAGGAAACAGACACGTACCGAATAGAAATATCGGCGACAATTAGTACGGGAATGGGGAATTTGTAGTGCCGCTGAGTGGCTACGTGTAATTCCTGATTCACGGTATTTAAACAAATGTTTGAGTGGGTGATCTGGAGTATTCAATATCTTGTAAGTAATTATAACGTCACTTCGAAGTCTACGTTGAAGGGGAGTGGGGAGCTTTAGCTTTTTCACCCTTTCCTCGTATGTAAGGTTTCGATAACCACGCACGAGTTTAGTTGCACGATGATATATCCTGTCAAGCAAGAATATATCTTTTTTCATCCACGGAGTCCATGCTTGCGATGCTTGTTCCATTGTGGGAATTAAGTAGGTCTTCATGATTCTTGGCAACGTTACAGGCGTAAAGGTTCTGAATATCCGTCGAAGCATACCTAGAAGCTTTGAAGCACGCTTGTAAATGACCTCACAATGCACGCTGTTCTTTAGGCTGCCACATATCCAGACTCCAAGATCCTTCTCCGATTCGGTCCAGCTCAAAATCGTCTGCCCAAATTGATATTCGTACTGAAAGGGCTTACCGATTTGCAGTAACTTGCATTTTTGAAAATTGAACGGCAGTTTATTTCTAACTGACCATTCGTGTAGTGCATCTAAATCACTTTGCAGTTTTACGCAGTCTGCAGTTGATTTTATTCGCATCCAAAGTTTAACATCATCCGCAAAAAGAACTCCCTTGCATGAGAGCGTCTCAGGTAAATCATTGATGTAAACTAAGAAAAGCACTGGACCGAGAACGGAACCTTGCGGTACACCACTGGAGGTATTAATGGCTCGTGATTGTACCCCGTTAAATCGAACGGTTGGCTTGCGCTCATTGAGGTAGCTTTCGAACCACACGAGGTGGCTGCCCTTCAATACCAATCTGTTTCAGCTTCCGTAGCAACAGGAAGTGATCAACTCTGTCGAAAGCTTTCGACATATCCAGATAGCACGCGTGCACACTGTCTCCTGCGTCAACCGTTTGGGTCCAATCGTTTAATACCGTCAGCAAGTTTGTCAAGCATGAGCGAGCTTTACGAAACCCATGCTGGGCGACAGATAGTATCTTTTGTGATTCCAAGTGATGAACTATATTTTCCGTCACTATGCGCTCCATCACTTTGGATATCACGGGGAGTAGGGTGACAGGACGGTAGTTCGCGGGATCTGAACGGCTACCACCCTTATAAATTGGGGAAATTACTCCTGTCTTCCACTCTGTTGGCACCACTCCTTCGGTTAGGGAATGTTGGAACAATTGGCATAATGGTTCACACAGCTGCTTGTCACAGGATTTTAGTAGTGCTGGTGTTATTCCATCGGCTCCAGGAGATTTCCTAGGGTTCAGTCGACACAAGTGTCTTCGTATAATCGCTGAATTATTCTCAATATTATTCAGTTGTTGAGATACAATCGATGTCAGTAAATTCTCATTCGCCCTAACCGTTATCGGGCTAAACACATTTTCATAAAATTGAGCGAGAGTATCAGCCGTTTGCTTTGCTGTGACTGTTAATCCATTCTCAGAAATAACAGGAAACACCCCTGGTTTCACACTGGACCGAGCATTGACAATCCGATAGAGAAGTTTAGGGATGTTAGACTTAGCCCACCCAAACCAAGTCAAACACTCTCCCGTTTGGAGATAGCGGATAGCAGCGTTTCCATCCAAATGGAGGAAATCAATGCATCCAAAAACGTCGTAGGTCCGGCTCAAATCGAGTCGGACTGAGCCATTCACACCGAAAACTAATTGCCGATTCAAGCCGTCGGCGACCAATAAGACGGACACATGTTTTACCATCCAAAGAAGTCGGACCAATAACTTCGGTTTACACCCCTTCATTACTCACGAAAAATACGATTAAGTACATCTATACAAACGCGAACAGCCTTTTCAACAAATTAATCCAATTGTCCGAGATTTGTAATGAAACGGCGCCAGACATAGTTGCAGTAACAGAAACGTGGTTCCATGCCTCATTGTCTGATAATGAACTCTCTTTACCCAACATGTCTCTATTCCGGCGTGACCGTTTAGGCGATGGCGGAGGAGCAGCACTCTACTTCAAGCAATCGTTTATCTGTAGAGCTATGAACGACGTGATCCTTGATATCACTGACACACTTTGGTGTTCTCTGACTCTTACTTCAGGAGACCAATGCATTATTGGAGTGATCTATCGTTCTCCAACAGCAACTCTCGATCTAAACAATAAACTGATTAATGCTTTGCGCTATGTAACAACGCGATACAATACTCAAATATTAATAATGGGGGATTTCAACTTTCCCCAGCTCTATAGCCGGAATGATCATCCATCAGAGGCACTTGAAAATGAACTTCGAGCCGTTTTGGATTACGCACCCCTTTATAACCACGTTTTTGGATTTACTCGTATGAGAGGATCAGACCAGCCGTCTACCTTGGACCTTATACTTACATCAGATCCCACAGCTGTTGAGAATATCGTTTATAAACCGCCGATCGGACGAAGCGATCACGTTGTCCTAGAATTCGAGTACGTTTGTAGCGCTAGACGCAATAGTGACGGGACAAAATGCGTCAGAATGGTGAACTACCGTGCTCTGTGTGCCGAGTTACAAAGCACTAGTTTCGCACAACTGGATTACTCCGATCCGGATAGTCATTGGCGATCTCTCTTACAGCACCTCAAATCTATATTGGAGGAACATTCAATGTTTGCTTTGAAGAAAACGTCTCAACGAAATAAATTTTTACTACGAAGCAGGACTAAAAAGTGGATGAAACAAAGGGCAGTAGCGTGGGAGTTTCACAAGGCTACCAACACAGCTGATTCTTGGGCACAATTTACACGACTGAGAAACAAAGTTATCAGCTTAATTCGAGATGATAAACAAGCGTTCCAATCGCAATTGATTACTCAGATGCACCAGAATCCGAAGCTCTTGTATAGACTTGTAAACGATAGAACAAATATTAAACCAGGAGTCTTTGCCCTGAAAACGTCGTCCGGCTTCACAGAATCCATAAATCAGACCGCTGACCTGTTAGCAGACTTTTATGCCGGAGTTTTTGCGCCGAAATCCATGGAGCCTGATCAGGAACCAATCGTTCGACTTGACCGACCGACCTTGAGTGAAGTATTGATTACTCCGATGGTGGTAGCGCAGTACTTACGAAAATTAAACGTAAAGAAATCTCCAGGACCAGACGAGATAACTCCAAAGCTGCTCAAAACCTGCCATGCGCAGCTATCTGAACCTCTATCTTGCATGTTTAATAATTTGCTCCAAGCTGGCGTAGTGCCACAAGACTGGAAACTGGGACAAATAATACCCATTTACAAAGGTGGTTGCCGTTCTGATGTTAAAAATTACAGGCCGGTGACCTTGCTGTCTTCGGTATCAAAAGTTTTTGAGCGAATAATAACCGCAGAAATCGTGCGACATCTGGAAACGAATCAACTTTTGGCAGTTGCCCAACATGGATTTCGCAGAAATCGCTCTTGTCTAACAAATTTGCTGACAAGCTTAGACGATTGGACGAGGATTGTAGATGCGGGGGGCTGTATTCATGCGTGCTACCTGGACATTTCTAAAGCGTTCGACAGAGTTGATCACAATTTACTCTTGAATAAGCTAAAGAAACACGGTGTTGTTGGAAGACTATACGAATTGCTAAGAGATTACCTCAGCAACAGACACATCCGAGTTCGTGTGGACGGCCTATTATCGAAGAACATCGATGTCACTAGCGGAGTTCCACAAGGCTCAGTGCTTGGACCAATACTGTTTCTAGTCTATATGAACGATATACCACTACCAAATGATAGTAAGATGGTTTTGTTTGCTGACGATATAAAAGTATGGAGGCAAATCAGAAATGCTGACGATTGTATCTTGCTGCAAAACGATTTGAGTGCTTTGTTCAAATGGTCATCTGAAAATAAACTGTCATTGAATATGCAAAAGTCGAAGATGATTCAGATTGGTCGTGACCTTGGCTTTTCCTATCCATACAAGCTCGGCGACATTAACCTGGAGTACACTGAAAAAGAAAAGGACCTAGTGTCTGGATTTGCGGCAGTTTGAAAAATGGTCTACAATGCGAAACCGTTTACAAAGCGCGTCTCGGCTGCTCGGCATGCTACGGCGGATATTTGGACGTTTTTCCCCGGGGTGTTTTCCTATCATGATGAATACATATATACACCCGGTTCTAGATTATGCCGCACAAGCCTGGACACCATGGCTCCAAAAAGACATCTTACTCCTGGATCGCATATACCGGAGAGCTTCTAAGCTTGTCATTGGTCTCGAAAATATGTCATTCGCCAGGCGACTCAGACAACTGGAAATGAATACACTTGCACAAAGGAGAATGCGAGGTGATCTCATCCTCGCATACAAAATACTAACTACTGTTTCCCACCCCCTGGATATATTATTCCACCTTCGAACTTCCAGCAACAGCCGTGGCCATGGTTGCAAGTTGGAAATACCACATTCCAAACGGAACTGCCGCAGGTATTTTTATTCCGTACGTGTGTGCTTTGCTTGGAATTCCCTACCTTCCGATTTGGTAAGCTCAAACAGCTTATCTATATTCAAATCAAAACTTGACGATTATATGAGAGCTAATCCGAATTTTTCCCCTAACTATTAATAAGCTATCATTGTCCCATTGATTTTGATTTTATTTATACTTATATATATATACATTTGTACCTATATTTCCACCCTGTGGTTATTGTAAAGTTAATTGCTTTTTCAACCATAAATCTTGAACCCGATTTATATCGTTAGTTAGTAATGTTGAATAATCCAACTTTTGAAAATGTTAAGAATATATGTGAACATTATGAAGATGTTTCAAAAGAAATTAATCGATAAATTAATGCTGACACTCAAACTGTTTTGTTCGGAACCTCCAGATCTAAACCTCACTCCAGCAACCGACCACAGCGACAAAGTGATTCTGAGGTCAAACGAGACAGAGTAAGCAAATTCAGCAAAAGGCAGTCCAATTTTGACAATCAGAATTTTGGAAAATGTGCATCTTGTGGCAAGTTACATTCTCGATTTACTTGTCCATTTCGTAATGCTAAATGTTTTAAATGTGGTAAACGTGGACATATTCAGTTAGTTTGTCGAAATTCTAAGACATGTGCATAGTAATGATACAAAAGTCGTCAATGTTGAAAATCAAATCAGCTCACTATTATTATCAGTTTCACCATACACTGTGTCTCATATCCGCAAACGTATATTCAGTAGTTATGGTTCCAAAGAATTTATACTTGATGCAGGAAGTGTGGAATCATTGAGTTCATTGAATGACTTGAAACATTTTGCCCCTGATGCTCAAATTCATCAATCTGACATTTCGTTTCATGACGTTACAGGACATTCTGTACCTGTTGTCGTAGTTTTCTCTATTCTAGTCAGATATGGTACTGCCAAACCAGTTGAGTGTTTATTCATTGTCACAAAATCTAGTCCACCTATCCTTGGATTAAAATCGCTGAAGTTACTCAATAATGACTTTTCCATTTTGTCTACAAGCTCATTATCAAAATTTGACTCTCATTCAATAAAAAGATTAAATTCGTCAGTGTGCATCGCATTCCGGTGACATGATGAATAATATTGTTGATGGTCTCCGTGGTGTCGAAGTCTACAATACGATATTATTATTCATGCACCCGATAATCGTGTTAACGGTCAACGTTTATTAGCTTTACTCTCTCGTTTCAAACATTATAACGTGAAATTAAATCCGGATAAATGCATCATTTCTGTTGATGAGATTGATTGTCTCGGATACCGCGTATCGTCTAATGGACTCCGTCCAGACTAAAGTCGTCTTAAACCTCTGGTGGAAATATGTGATGTAGGAATATGTGATCCACTCCTTTCATGGTTGTGCGACTATCTGTCAGATCGCGACGCCCGAGTTAAACTTAACGGAGCGCTATTCCAAACGTTCAAAACCACCAGTGGAGTCCCACAAGGGTCTGTGCTAGGCCCGCTGCTCTTTCTGTTGTACATAAATGATTTAACCCCCTCATATCGTCCAAAATGGTCCTGTTCGCGGATGATATGAAAATGTGGACGCCAATAAGTTCTGTAGAGGATTGTGAGAAACTGCAAACGGATTTGGACAGCCTGTCGAATTGGGCGACCATGAATGACATGTCATTCAACATACACAAATGTAAGATGCTCCATCTTGGCAAGAATGTTCCTTGGACATATCGATTGGGAACTGAAAACCTAGCATGGAGCTCGTTAGAAAAAGATCTTGGAGTGTGGATTAGCGGGAACCTGAAGAGCACAGCGCACTGTCAGAACATATATCGACGAGCAAACAGATTGTTAGGTATCTTTCGAAGAATATTTGGAAGATTCTCTCTGGTAACGTTACCAAGGATAATGAATGTCTACCTTCGCCCTACGATGGAGTATGCGGTAGAGGTCTGGGCTCCTTGGCTGCGAAAGGATATTGCTCTCTTCGATAAAATCTATCGCAGAGCGACAAACCTCGTCCTGGGACTATCAAATTATCCATACGAAACGCGACATAAATTATTGAATTTGCATTCGGCTGAATACAGACGGAAACGAGGAGCACTTATATTCATTTGGACAGTGCTTAATCAAACAAATCATCCTTGCGGTCATTTGTTTCATCTTTCCCATAACACACATCTGCGAGGTCACCAATTAAAACTTTACCAACAGCATAGCAGGTTGAACTGCCGCAAATATGCATTTTCCGTTCGCAATGTGCAACTGTGGAACAGTTTACCTACTCATGTGGTACAATCTGGAACTGTTGAAGTTTTCAAAAAATCACTAGATATCCACATGGAAAAGTATGTTTTTTGTGTTTGACAATAATCTAACAATATTTTGATATTTTTTACCATCCGACCCGATGTACATTTTTGTGGGTCTTGTAAAGCATAGCTTTTTACCTGCATATAATCTATGAATAAATCTATGAACAAAGTTAGTGATGGGTCTTCGCAATGTTCCGTACACCGAAAGATTGCGACGTCTGGGTCTATGCGAGTTTACCCAAAGGAGGATACGACGCGATATTATTCTGACTTATAGAATTGTGTCTACCGAAGGATATCCACTTATACACTTGCTTGAAGTGTGTGATCGGAAAGTGACACGCGGACATACCTTATCCCTTTACGTCCCAAGTTCCCGTATTGACTGTCGGCGCCATTTTTTCGCCATACGTGCTATAATTCTTTGGAATTCCCTACCCCAACATGTGGTGGACTCTCCTTGCCTGGCGGCGTTTAAAGTGAAATTGGACTTACATATGCAAAAGAATAACATTTGTGAGCCTTACATTTGATATTCTCTATTGCTTTTATATTATTGTATTTTTTCATGTTTTATTAATACCGTCATCCTGTGGTGTTGTAATGTAAAAACTTTTTAAACCATAAATCTTTGAATTTGAATTTGTAAATGAAATCGCCAAATTCGTTTAGTGAACTTCGATCGGTAATCGGAGCGCTACAACATTATTCAAAATTCATTCCAAATTTTGCAACAGTTGCTAACTCATTGTTTACATTACTGAATGCTACAACGTTCAAGTGGACTTCCGAACATGAAAAGACACTTCGGGATATTTTATCCACATTGCAATCGAGTGTTGTACTTAAGCCGTTTACACCAAATTTGTGTTCTGTTTTAAAATAACAGATGCTTCCCCTCATGGAATTGGTGCTGTGTTAGAACAAAATGGCCATCCGGTATCGTGTATTAGTAGAAAAACAGAATAATCTATCAAAGGGTAACGTTTCACTTCTGACACAGAAGCTTCGTCAGACCAAGGGTGATAGTCAGGAAAGGGAACATGATTAAGTAGTAGTCAACCCACCACCAGTTATTTGACCTTACTAATCCGATCTAAGGCAGATGAAACGTCATACAAACAACGAAAGCGACAGACACACAATCTACATTAGCTCAATGGACTAAACGTGATTTGCACCAACCTGAACGAAACGAGTGTCACCTTACTAGGAGATAGGTTAACCGCCGTTATCTCTGAAAGGGATCTGCACAGTGTTCGCAGACCACTGCAAGGATCTTCGCGGATGTTCCAGAAACTCTCCGCAACAAGCTCAAACGAAGAAGAGGAATGATCGAAGTTTAATCCTTTTGGGAGTCCCAGAAGCTGATGAACCAACTGATGAAGCAGTGCAGTGCAAACACCATCAACTTGTTTTGAAAAACTACTATAAAATGCATCGACAGCAACACACAATGTCTGGGAAACGTCCGTGAACAGCGTGCAGCTTTTTCTGAAATGTTCACCAGTGATCATCACCGTAACGGTAGCGTGGCTACATAATCAACAAACAAATAGTGAACTAGAATTACCCATGTCACTTATTCGCCATGACCGTGAAACGAGAAGAGGAGTAGCTTTGTGTTATAGCCAAAACCTTCTGTGCCGTGAGATTACAGATCCAGACATCGTGTTACGGGATACACTCTGGTGCTCATTCGCCATGACCGTGAAACGAGAAGAGGAGTAGCTTTGTGTTATAGCCAAAACCTTCTGTGACGTGAGATTACAGATCCAGACATCGTGTTACGGGATACACTCTGGTTCAGTCCGATTAGCTAACAGCGAAGACTGTGTTTCGGGGATTGTTAATTATGGGTGACTTCAATTCATCGTATCTGCAGATCAGCATCATTAATACACAATACTACAGTGAACACACATTCAGTGAGTTGTTGGAAACGGTTGCCATAAGTGAAATAAATGTCACTTCGAAACGCGCCATTCAAGGTTTATTTAATCTTAAAACCGGAAAGTCTCCCGGGGTCAACGGAATAACCCCGTCGATATTGAAGCAATGTGCGAGTTTGTTATACAAACCACTCACACACTTGCTCGAGCAAACACTGGCAAGTGGAATGATTCCTACACATTGGAAACGCGGAATAATTTCTCATATTTATAAAGGTGGAAATCGCTCCGATGTTTCCAATTACCGACCCGTTACTCTGTTACCTGTGATTTCAAAATTACTTGAGCGGCCCATTGTTGATGATCTATTGAAACATTTCGAGGAACCAGTATGGATTTAGACGTAATTATTCCAGTTTGTCTAATTTACTGGTAACGCTAGATGATTGGACAAAATCGGTAGATAAAGAACAAGCAATACACGCGTGCAACTTAGATATATCAAAAGCATTCGATCATGTTGACCATTCCCTACTGCTGCAAAGCTTGCAAGGTTTGGTATCACTGGAAAGTTGTTCAATTGGCTAAATGACAAACAAACAAATCGCACTACCAAGGTACGTGTTAACGGTGCATTATCAAAACCAATCGCAGCAACTAACGTAGTTCCCCAAGGTTCAATACCTGGTCCGATCATATTTCTGGTTTATCTCAATGAAGTGAGGTAGAATTTAAGATGTAACATTTTGTTAACTGCGGACGACATAAAGATATGGCGTTGCATCCGTAGCGCAGAAGACTGTCTCCTATTACAAAATGATGTTGATATGCTTCACAGCTGGTCATTGGAGAACAAACTGCCACTTAACTTCAACAAATGTAGGCTGATTAATGTGGGGAAGTGAGTAGATTTCACATACCATATAGGTTCACATATCGTTGAAAAAGATCTGGGTTCCTGGATAGACGCCAGTTTAAAAACCTCCCTTCAAATTAGCACTGCCTTTAAAAAAGCAACGTGTCCAAAATCTACTCAAACAGGTATTAAGGAGATATTCCCAATGCAACATACTTGAGACAAGTCATGGTCTCCGTGACTCAAGGATGTAGAACGTAAGTAGCAAATGTACCACCGCCCATCAAAACTAGTTTTCAGCAACCGAAACAAGTCTTATAAAGAAAGGATAGCTCGAATAAATCTGTTCGACTTGCACTATCGATGAGAGGAGAGCTTATCCCACTTTACAAAATATTTCGTACTCCAAACCATCCCCTACAGGATTTATCCACGCGAAGGGATACGAGAAATTATCAGATACCATTCCAGCCTGAACTGCAGATGGTATTTTTATTTTGTTCAGTTTATCTTCTACCGTTACTTAATCCACTAGCTTGCATGACTTTAAACCGAAATTAGCCGACTTTTATTGAATTATTCGTTTCCCGAACACTTATATACAGCTTACTCTAATTCCTTATCTTGTTTATTCACTTACATTTCAATTTTTACCATCCTATGGTTGTTGTTGAGCTTGTTGCGTTTTAGACCATTAAAACCCTTGAATGATGGAAAACGTCATCCCACATTCCTGAACAAAAATGACACCAAACTCGAAATAAAATATTACAGCCCAGAATAGCGTACAATATTAATCAAGATAACCGATTAACTGAGATTTTGACCAACGTTTACCATCATTATCGACTAAAACATTCCGGAAGTTATAGACTAGTGCTATATAAGCAATGGTCACTATCGTGTAATTGATCTCCACAATTAGGGTGCAAATAAAAGGTTATTTTTACAACCAATTAGCTTTTTAGTATTTTCTACGTTGGTGGACACTAAATTTTCGGATTCCTTCTCAAATTTGTAGCTGAAACATGTATTTCACAAATAGCAAGTCGAAATAAACAAACATCCAGGAAGTGCTATGTGATCAACGAGTACAAGGGATGTAGGTATATACGGGGACGGAAAGTAACAACTCAACATAACATTTCACTTCTGACACAGAAGCTTCGTCAGACCAAGGGTGATAGTCAGGACACGGAACATGATTAAGTAGTAGTCAACCCACCGCCACTTATTTTACCTTACCGCTAAACAGCCTATAGTACGCCTACAGTGTCACGTCTCGTGGGAATGACCAGGATCAGTGGCCGATTTTCCACAGTGTGTATCCACGTCAAGTGAACACGGTCAAGGTCAGTTGACACAGCGGCCCACATACGTAAAAGTACATAACTAACGGGGCTGAGGTTAAGCTGTTTGAAGAAAAACAAAAATCTAATTAACTAGTAGGTATAAGGTGAATAAAAATTATTTACTTTCGCATCAGTGCTGAGCGCCAGATTGTGGAGATTTCTGCTCTATCCACTTTATTGACCGCCAGTCGACCTGCCTTGGCAATTTTGACCGCCTCCACATGTAGGCGTTCGCTATACGGTTTAATACAGCGTCTCAATATTGCCACATTGTCTAGATCGACGCTGTGGCCCGTATTTAAAACGTGCTCCGCCAAGGCGAATCACGAATAAGGGATTGATATTCCCTCGCATCCCGGGACACGCTTTCGGTGTTCTTCGATTCTAGTGTGAATTTCCCTGGATGTTTGCCCTATGTAAACACCCGAACAGTCCTTACAGTTGATTCTGTAGATACTGTTCGTAACGCCAGATAGAGGCGTCTTATCATTGAGGTGCATCAGAACCGAACGGATAGTTTTCCCTTTCGTATAAATTACGCGTATGGTCGCTTGGTTCAAGATTCTACGTATCGCTTCAGATGTGCATTTTACATACGTTATACAAACTCTATAACTCCGCCAAGGACGGTCGCAAGCCCGTCTGAGAAAGGAGGAGGGTTGGGCTTGGGGCTAGCAACCCTATCCCGTAAAACCTACATTGCTACGGAAACGATGACAACAGATCCGTGGTTCGGTCATGTCTGCAGGATGGATCCCAGTTCGCATACGAAGGTAGCCATGCACTGGCATCCGCAAGGTAAACGAAAAAGGGGACGGCCCAAGGAAACTTGGCGCAGAACGTTGGAACGCGAACTACAAGCACAAGGATTCACGGTGCAGACGGCAACGGAAGCAGCGACAGACCGGAACCACTGGCGTGAAGTTGTCTTCGCCTCATGTGCCACCCGGCACGGAGAGGACTGAATGAATGAATGAATACAAACTCTATCCCGCCAATTTTTCTCCGATTTTTCGGATGGGCATTTTACCTTCATCAATTGGCGTTTTACAAAACTTTTTAGATAACCGTGGTCTATGAGCCTTTGGCTCGCTTCACGGTGCGCCTTTTTTTCTCTCCCTTTCGTCGCTGCACAGGTGTTCTATCTTGTGGAAAATGGAAGAAGCTATGGAACTGAAGACCTGTATCATAGTACAGCATCTGTATCGATAGGTTTCCGATAGACAGAAGTTTTTATTTTTCCCGTCTACTTTTTGTGCTAAACAGTCTAAAAATGGAAGAGTGCCTGTGCAGGATTCCACTTCCTTTGTGACAGTAATACATGGGTCTATTTCATTTAAATATTTAATTGCACTCAAATTCCATTGTATTATGAATACACAATCGGTCCCAAACATATTCCAATCGATTGTCAACAAAACAAGCTTTTGGCAAACCTAGCTCTTATTGTCCAAGGAGATACAAAAGGAAGAGTGAAAACAGGATCGACACGTTCTAGAATATAGAAAGGCATCAATAGGATCAGCATTCGCTAAAGTTAGACTTCCTTCACGCTCAACAATCCACGAATAATGTCTGAAAAACGAACGGGGATCGAGAATAAATCACGTTTATGCAGTAAACGATTGTTCTCATAAGACGCAAGGAAACCTGGACGCTTCATCTGAAAGAAAACAGAAACCGCGTTTAAGAGAAATCGACCCACTGATAATACACAGTGATAAAAGTCGATGAAGCCGCTGCAATTGTTCGCAAAAAACACATCAAACGATAATGGAACTGCCCAACAGTGGTGCCCACTCACGATGTGCAATCGTTCAGCACTATTGTGTTGTGTATGTGTTGTGCGAATTTGATTGGCCAACGGTAGTGAGCTGCATGTTGAAACACGCTGGAGTCTCACTACCATTTCTATTCCCCCCTCATATCTGTCTAGGCCTGGGAAACCCGACAGTATCTTAGCCCACGTGTAGTCTCTGATTGTGCGGCACTTTGCCTGGATCATGCTTGTGCTTTCATACCATTGTGTTGAACAGCTAATACCACGGTAGTAAGCTGCATGCGGAAACACGCTGAAATTCAATACCATTTTTATTGTCTAGACCTGGGCAACCTGGCAGTATCTTAGTAAATGTGTTGTCTATGACTGTGCGGCACTTTGACTGGATCAAGCTTGACATCGATTTACCACCGGCATTCGAATACTTGCTGGACTCTCGCTGCCATTCCTATTTCCCTTCCCCATCTGTCTAGGCCTGACAGTATCTTGGCCCACGTGCAGTCTGTGACTGTGCAGCACTTTGTTTGGATCAGGCTTGCCATTCCACACGTACTGCTTATCGACAGAATCTCATATTTCGTAAATTGTAGACCAAATGGGAAACTTGGAGGTCACTGCAACCAGCACAGAATCGTGAATCAAACGTGGGTCATATTGACGACTAATTACAGATCGCATACCGCCGATAGTGTGATCATTTGAATTTTTAAAGTGTATCTATAGATTTACAACAAGGTGGCCGAACTGTGCCAGCTGAACGATGAAGGCATTGGCGCAAGAAATCTCATGAAAACTGACCTTCAGATGGAGCATCGGAAATCGTGGATCCGGGAATGTGGGAGCGACGATGTTGAGTTCGGCTAGACGGGAATCGAAAAAGGGAGATGAAGTTAAAATGGCACATGAGTAATCGCACGAAAGTTTGGATGGCTATGATGCGATTTCAGCCAAATGGAAATTAAATAATCATTCATGGTAGGAAAGACTCAATATACGAAAGATACACGGTGTTATCCGCGCCAAGCGAAACAAAATAAATTTATACTATTTAACCGTTCATCCACAGACATCCGTGTACTCAAACTCAGAAAATTTTATGGTAGAAAAAGCAGGAGGCTTAACAATAACCATACGATGACAAGGTATATGGAATATATAAAAAAAATATAAAATATCTCAAAAATAAATAGGAACAGTCACATACCGCATGGTTCGTCATAAACTCATCGAGTAGGGAAGCGAAAACCTCAACAGATTCTGAGCGTGTGATTTCTACATGCAAATAGTTCCAAGTGAAACAAATTCTAACTGAGAAAAAAAATTACGACGAATATCCAATCGAGAATGCGGAATGCCTTTGAATGTGTTCGTGTTCGAGTGAGGCCGTTGGGATTTAGCAACTGTCAACATGAGGTCACTACGTATCCGTCGTTAGGTAAAATCATGTATGATTATGTATGAAAGCACAAGCCTGATCCAGACAAAGTGCCGCACAGTCAGAGACTGCAAATGGGCGATATTACTGTCAGGTTGCCCAGGCCTAGACAAAATCGTGTAGGTTCAGTTTTAACATTCGCTCTGTGAAAGGCAAATTTCTGTACCGGGAGACCAGTTTTGTAGCACGATGATAAATCTTGTCGAGTAGTTCAATATCCTTCCTCAGCCATGGTGCCCAGGCTTGGATGGAATATTCCATAACAGGACGTATATACGTATTAAATACCCGGGGTAGGGTTTCGGGTGTAAAATTCCTGAATGTTCTTTTGAGAAGACTCAAGATACAGCAAGCTTTATTGTACACCATCCGGCAATGCTGTCCCGGCTTCAGGTTAAACGAAACCCAGATACCCAGATCTTTTTCTGCTGTGGTCCAGACGAGATCTTGCGTCCCAAGCTGATACGTGTGGTGCAGAGATTTCCCAAGCTGCAGCATTTTACATTTCACAGGGTTAAATGGTAACTCATTTTACTGGGACTAACGAAATAAGCTGCACAGATCGTCCTTTGCCGTTAAACCATTTTGAATGTCACAAGAAAATCGATTTTCGCTGACGCATGAAATGCCCTCAGGTTGTCATGACGTTGACAGATAGGTGCAGAAATGAATGACAGAGTGTTTCCGATGTAATCACATTAAGAAGGTGTTTACTGTTTCGTGCTGTTTAGTGCTGAACAAATTGATAGTTCATTTAATAGTGTAAATAAAGGATGAAATTTTAGTTACAACTACTTCATGCGATGTGCACTAGCAAGTTTAAGGTGGAAAACTAGTTGTTGCTCGTGCACCAAGTGTTTGCACTGCAATATAGGCTAATATATTTGGACAACGCAGGAGTTGCCACAACAGCAACCAACAGAAACTCCGAGCAGCCAATTTACCAACAATCGCTGAAGATGTTGCCTAGTCCGGCAACGAAACGTCCGATGCAAACTCAACAAGCTCGGATAACGAATTCAAGTAAGCTACAACAACGACCCGAGCTACAAATTTTTCTTCCAAATTGACTCCTGAAGCCTTTAGGATATGGTCACAAGACAGAAGGATTTTGTTTCCAATTTGTGGACCCCATTCACGGGATAAGGAACTCCACCGACCTGAGGCAAACTAGTTTTGAGTCGTGAATCAGCCGCCTTCACTGCTTTAGTTAGTAGAACCAGCTTCGCCAGGTTACACAGGACCCAGCGCGCAGGCTAGAAGCGGCATTGGCATGAACGAGGATGTTTATAAACAGACTGTGTTGGGAGCTTGTCCCATTACGCAACTCCATCTATGGCAACCTTCATTATTTGGCGGAAAGAAGAATAGAAGAACAAAGGTAATCCAGAGTTCACCATATTGAAATCTATCCATAAAATTAAAAACGCAGTCTTTTGCTAACCTCTCTTGGGATAATTACGAACAAAGCTTTTGAATTCTTTTTGAACGGCAATTAGCGACTAACGCAATCTTTGGACACAATGGTACTTTGCAAGAATCACATGTATGTATGTCTGAATGTATGTATGTATATATGTATGCATTTATGTATGAATGTATGTATGCACCTACGTACGAACGTACGTATGTATGTATGCATGTAGGTAGGTAAGAGTATGTATGCATGTATGTATGAAATTACAAGGCTAATCCAGGCCAAGTGCCGCACAGACAAAGAACGCACGTGTGCTGAGATACGGTCAGTCTACCCAAAAAAGCAATGGCCATGAGACTCCAGCATGTATTCGCAAGCAGCTCACTACCCGGGGCAAATCAATTTAGCGCAGTGTTAGCTGCACCGCCCAGAAGTGCTACAAGAACCGCAATTAAATGTATAACACTATTAAAACAAATGTAGTAGGCATTACCTTCCGTATAGCCCGTTTTGCATGACATCCGAGACACTATTGTTGATCGTCACTTTCGTGAATGCAACAGGTTCATCGCAATTATTTGCTCAGATTATTCACATCCACTGAACAAAAGCCTCGCTTCTTGTGAATAATTTTCCTCCACCCGAAGTTACTATGTTATTCCCTATTCGAGAACTAACAAATTTAGAAACTCTTTTGTTCCATACATGGCTCGATACATGGTTGATCAGTCGAATGCTGTTATGGAGTTAAAGAAGCGCTTGACAATTTTTTAAATGACGCTAAAATGTTCCAGTTATTCTCCAATTTTTATTTTTCTAATTCGCCTCACATTGTCCTAGCCCAGGGGTGGGCAAACTACGGCCCGCGGGCCACATCCGGCCCGTTAGGCTTTTTAATCTGGCCCGCCGACCTTGTCCAAACTTGTTACCCTTGTTGTATTTCACTCATTCTGCTATTTGCAATTGTTAATTATTGTGACCTTGAAAATATATACGTTTTGAATCCAACCGGCGCTGTTCGTTCTCTCTCGCTGTGTCTGAGCCGATTGTGTGAGAACTTGTTTGAAACTGTCTGGACTGACTGCAGTGAATGTTTGGACTGTGAGAACCATTAACGCTCACGGATATAACTCCATTTTAGCGAGCTTGCTACTTTATTCGTTACCTGAACTGAACTTCCATCTTAACGGATTTAATCAAGCCAATTCCTGCATTACTGTTCGTACTCGGAATCTTCGACATTGTGGAGAATCAGTATCCTTCCCATCATAATTTCCTTGCTCAACTCACTTCAGCCTTCGGTGAGTTATTTTGAATTTTCCATCTGTATATCTTTATACAACATTGTAGCTATTATTTTTGTAATCTCTGATAGATTTTTGTAAGCCCATACCGCTACACCCTTAATGGACGTGTGGACCGTTTTTTTAAGCATGTGTGACGGCAGAGCCATGCCGGACGCCAGTTGTAAACAGACTTCGGAAGTGAGGTGACGCTTGTAAAATTGGTCTCCGTGCTTCAATTTTCTGCATGTAATAACTGATAAACCCTGAAAGTTTAGACAATGATAATTTTCTACTTTATTTGTAGACATTTGAGCCCTTCTGTGAAAATGATTGGACCAAAGAGAAGGAAAGTGGACAGCGAATGCCGAGTTTTTAATAAGGAGTGGACAACAAAATACTTCTTCACCGAAGTCCGGTCAACGGCTGTATGTCTGATATGCCAAGAAGCTGTTGCGGTTATCAAAGAGTACAATATCAGCCGTCACTTCGACACGAAGCATGCAAATTATGCTAGCAAGCAGTCAACACAAGAACGGGCGGCTACTGCTCAAAGGTTGGCAGCTCATTTACACAGTCAACAGAACTTGTTTCAAAGACAAACAGCAATTCAAGAGTTAAGTACGAAGACAAGTTATTTGCTGACATTCAAATTAGCAAAGGCTGGCAAGCCTTTCTCCGAAGGCGAGTTTTTGAAAGAATGCATAGTAGAGACAGCTGGTCTCTTGTGTCCGGAGAGCAAAGGCAAGTTTGAAAAAATCAGTTTAGCACGCAGAACATTGACTCGCCGCGTGGAACTGATCGACGCAGATATACTCAGATTGTTAAACAAAAAGGCAGAGTCCTTTAAGTTATATTCTTTAGCACTGCATGAAAGTAACGACATAAAAGACACTGCTCAGCTCCTAATTTTTATCCGAGGGATTAATGACAGTTTTGAGATAACAGAGGAGCTTTTGAGCATGGAATCACTGAAAGGGAAAACGACAGGAAAGGACTTATATGAACAGGTGTCTGCTGCCATCGAGAGAATGAAGCTACCCTGGAGTAAACTTTCCAATGTCACTACGGATGGATCGCCAAATTTAACTGGGAAAAACGTCGGGCTGCTGAAAAGAATCCAGGATAAAGTGAAAGAAGAAAACCCCGACCAGAATGTTTTCTTCACTGCATCATTCATCAGGAGTCTCTGTGTAAGTCTGTATTGCAGCTTAATCACGTCGTGGATCCGGTTGTAAAACTTGTTAACTTCATACGAGCAAAGGGACTTAATCATCGTCAGTTCATTACGTTCCTGGTAGAAACTGATGCGGATCACCAGGACCTACTTTACCATTCTCGCGTCCGCTGGTTAAGTTTGGGGGAAGGGTTTCAACGAATCTGGGATCTCAAAGAGGAGATTCGCTCATTTTTGTTGTTAGTGGGAAAATCCGAAGAATTCCCCGAGCTGAGCGACACAACCTGGCTATGTGACTTTGCATTTGCTGTGGACATATTTTCACACATGAATGAGCTGAACGTGAAGCTACAGGGGAAAGATCTGTTTGTGCACGACATGTACACAAATGTGAGAGCCTTTATATCCAAGCTTGGTTTATTCTCCAAGCAAATGTCAAACGAATCTTTCGCACATTTTCCCACCCTGGCTGTGCAGAAAGAGGCCGCCCGAAATGCGAAGAAATACTGCAAATCACTGGACGACCTGCACATGGAATTTTGCCGTCGGTTCTGTGATTTTGAAAAAATTGACAAGTTACTTCAACTGGTGTCTTGTCCTCTTTCACAAGACCCCGAATCAGCACCGCAGAAGCTGCAATTGGAACTGATCGATCTTCAGTCTGACTCCATCTCAAAGGAGAAGTTCAAGTCTCTTAAACTGAATGAATTTTATGCTTCACTTAACGAGACCACGTTTCCAAACCTTCGAAGGACTGCACAGAAGATTTTGGTGTTGTTTGGCTTGACCTATTTGTGTGAGCAGACGTTTAGCGTCATGAAAATCAACAAATACCATCACAGATCCAAGTTAACAGACCAACACCTTAGATTTGTCCTGAGAATTGCCACAACAAAATTAACTTCAGACCTCGATGCACTGGCAAAAACAGGAGACCA
>JACCGJ010022581.1:0-31726 GCA_013407085.1 Atriophallophorus winterbourni
CTCAGAAAATTGTATGGTAGAAAAAGCATTAAGCTTAACAATAACCATAGGATGACAAGGTATATGGAACATATAAAAATATATAAAAAAAATATAAAATATCTCAAAAATCAATAGGGACATTCGCATACCGCATGGTTCGTCATAAACTCATCGAGTTTGGAAGCGAAAACCTCAACAGATTCGGATCGTGTGATTTCTTCAGGCAAATAGTTCCAAGTGAAACAAATTCTTACGGAGAAAAAATTACGACGTATATCCAATCGAGAATGCGGAATGCTTAAAGCCTTTGAATGTGTTCGTGTTCTAGTAAGGTCATTGGGCTTTAGCATGTGTTTAAGGGGATGGTTTACAGAATGCAGGATTTTGAAGGTCAACAAAAGGTCACTGCGTATCCGTCGTTGGGTAAAATCTTGTAGGTTTAGTTTTAACATTCGCTCTGTGAAAGGCAAATTTCTGTACCGAGAGACCAACTTTGTAGCACGATGATAAATCCTGTCGAGTAGTTCGATATCCTTCCTCAGCCATGGTGCCCAGGCTTGGATGGAATATTCCATAACAGGACGTAGATACGTGTTAATTACCCGGGGTAGGGTTTCGGGCGTAAAAATCCGGAATATTCTTTTGAGAAGACTCAAGATATGGCAAGCTTTATTGTACACCATCCGGCAATGCTGTCCAGGCTTAAGGTTAAACGAAACCCAGATACCCAGATCTTTTTCTGCTGTGGTCCAGACGAGATCTTGCGTGCCAAGCTGATACGTGTGGTGCAGAGATTTCCCAAGCTGCAGCATTTTACATTTCACAGGGTTAAATGGTAACTCATTTAACTGGGACCAACGAAATAAGATGCTTAGATCCCGTTGTAATGCCATACAGTCATTAACAGACCTGATACGTTTCCAAATTTTTATATCATCGGCAAATAGTATCAAGTTGCATCCAATATCCTCTACTATATCGTTCATATATACACCAAGAATAGAAGAGGTCCAAGCACTGAACCTTGCGGAACTCCACTCGTGACGTCTTTTTTTCTAGATAAGGTGCTGCCAACGCGAACTTGGACGTGTCTATCAGTAAGATAGTCCCTTATCCAATTCAGCAATATTCCCGTTATTCCATAGGATTCGAGCTTTTTAATTAAGATGTCGTGGTTGACTCTATCGAAATCTTTGGAAATATCGATGTAGCAAGCATGTACAGCCTCACCTTCGTCTAGTGCCTTGGTCCAATCCTCGAACGTTGTAAGGAGGTTAGATAAGCAACAGCGACCTCTTCGAAAACCGTGTTGTGCTGCGGTCAAAATATTTTGGTTTTCAAAATGTTCTCTTACGCGCGCAGTCACAATGCATTCCATTAATTTAGAGATCACCGGAAGTAACGTTACCGGTCTATAGTTTGCTGTGTCTGAACGGCTACCGCCTTTATGAATAGGAGTTATCATCCCTGCTTTCCATTGCGGTGGTATTTTTCCTTCATTTAAGCTGAGATTGAATATGCGAGTGAGAGGAGCAGTCAAAGCAACGCGACACCTGCGAAGTACGGCGGGGGTAATTTTGTCTGCGCCAGGGGACTTCTTTTCGGTTAGTCGACAAAGTTCCCGCCCAACCATGTATTCGTTGATAGTCATTTCACTTAATAATTCGAAATGTGGTGAACTTGATGAAAGTTGATATGGTATGCAACGCTTGCGATTGAAGACAAATGAGTAAAACGTTGCTAAAGCGTCGGCGGTATCTTGGGCAGTGTGGGTCAATCCATGAGGTGTTAGTACAGAGAATACACCTGGTTTGATCTTTGATCGTCCATTTACTATCTTGTAGAGAAGCTTAGGATTCTTTTCCATTCTCTTAAGCAAGTTCCATTGGAATTGCATGCGATCTTCTCTTACAAGAGTAGTGACTTGATTCCGTATCTTACAGAATCGTTCCCAAGTTTCTTCCGTACCAAACTTCTTATGAGTTACCCAAGACTCTCGCTTAACAGCTAACCATTTCTTCGTTCTACTCCGAATAACAAACTGGTTGTTGTAGCTGCATTTGTGTTGTACAAAAATCGAGTTTTCGTAAATCTTCGAATTGAGATAATTTAGAAACGAATTGTAATATGAGCCAGGATCCATTGAATCAAACTCATGAGTGTGTGCATCACGGAGACTGATATTTAAGGATTCAAATTGTATTTTCCTTATGACTTTCGTCTGTTTACACAATCGTTCCGCACTGCATACATAATCAAACAAAAGCACAACATGATCACTCTTCCCCAGTGGTGCCAGGTATTGTATAGCCTCTACTGCGGTTGCCTCAGGCGTTAAGACAAGGTCAAGGGTTGAAGGTTGGTCAAGACCCCGCCAGCGAGTTGGCTGGTTAACGTGATTGTGTAGTGAAGCAATTTCTATAACCTCCTTGAATTTATGTTCAAACGAATGCAGGGAGTGCTCACCTTTCGAAAACAGATGCGGGAGATTAAAATCGCCAATGATTAGCAATTGCATAGTCTGGCATCTTGTGATGTGTTGCAATGATTCGATGAGCTTATCATTGTATGAGCTTTCGGATGATGGTGAGCGGTAAATGATGCCGATCGTACATTCATCTCCATTGACTAGTTTTACTGAACACCACATCGTATCAGGAAGGCTGAGGTCAGGATGATCGATGACGTTGCACTGCGCTAAACGTTCGTGATAGTAGACTGCAACTCCACCACCGGATCTTCGATCACGATCGCGACGAAGTAGTGACATTTTCGGAATCAAAAGCTCAGCATCAGTCATGCAGGGCTGGAACCAAGTCTCTGTAACTGCAACCAAATCGGGTGAAAGTCTATCACAAAGCTCACATAGTTCAGCTAATTTGTTAGTTAAACACTGAGCATTTGTATATATGCACCTGATCGTATTTGTCTTACACAATGTCGAATCGTGTACTGTAGCTATTGGTCCGACTCGCGATGAGCCGGACCCTTTTCGTTTTTGGGGTAACATTTGAACTGTCAATAACAAGATTGCAATCAGGCTGTGGTTGCGATGGTTCTCTGGGTTTCAGTGAGGGAACACGCTTGGGCACACTTAGTCTCACGTCTGGTGGAAGTTTTGAGCGGTTAGATTTCCAGTCGGTGTTCATAGCGATAGCCATTTCAGTCGTTAGAAAAGTGATTTTCAGAGGACTGGGCCCATTGCCTTTGTAGTTGGAGGATCTGGGTATTCTAAAAGTATCTACGACAATGGAATCACGAGATCCAATAGCATCGGCAATGTATAACCATTGCTTCAAATCATGTTGCTTTGATTCCGATGCTGATACTACATCAACATTTTCGGGGACACCGAGGAATATTAAACTACGTGAAGTAGAGTGGTCTCGACGAGTGGATTGACCTTTCCTTTCCCACCAAGGTATGTCGGCTTGTACTCTGCAGGTCAAACCGGGACAAGCACCGAGTAGATACGCATTGAGGATGACTTCTTCCATTTCAGATTTATTTCGCAATGTCACCCTTAATAGGCGCGGCCGGTCTACGTGAGGGGAGTCTTTATGCCGGGTTAAGCGCGTCATCGATGTAGGTACCAAAGCTGTCAAGCCCATGTGTGTACAGAGTTTAGTCCATTCATTGAGCTCATGTGCTTTTCTTGCTGAGAAAAGTGAATCTGTCGATTCCGGGATATTTGTGCAGATTACACTGAGAGCGATATCTGTCTTGGAAGAATGAGCGGTAACATTGCTTTTTTTGGGAGGCTCGGATCTAGCAACTAGACGACGGGGAGTCCTGGACAATGTGTTCACAATTTTACCAGATGAGGACCTAGGTAAACAGGGTTCAGTAGGTCCATCTTTATTACTTTCGGATGAGCTATCAACACATTCAGCTAAGGGAGCAGTTATTGGAGTAATTTCCTTTTCCTTTGTGTCTTGAGCAACATTTATTTCGGGTCGAATTGCGTTGGCAATTGTATCTACCAAAAGCGGCTTAAATGTTTCCTCAAGTTTTCGAAAGCAATTTTCCAAAATCTCTATTCGAGATTCTAGCTTTGCCTCGTGGGGAGGATTTGTAGTCGTATCGATAGGCTGTTTACTTCGACATGCACAACATACGTAGCAAACACCGGGTAAATCAACGCTGTTAATAAAACATATCACTTCTTTCGTTAGGGCTTTATCACATTTCGTATGTATTTTACTCAAACAGCCAAAACATTTAACAACGATGGATTTGGCGCTTACCCCTTTGTTACAAATTTGACACACATCACGTGCTGCCTTCTTTATCTGGGTCATCGAGGTCATCCTTCGCGTCATTGTTACAATCCAACGAGTGATGAGTCAGTGCACTTAGCGGTGCAGTTGTTTATCGATCGGTAGGTACTGGTGGAGTGAATGCGTTGGATCGGAGTGATGCGATCCAAGCGGTAAAATACGAACGAGTTGGATAAAAGTGGTGCGGTTGAACGAGTTTCAATCTGATAGTGTTGAAAAAACTATCAGTCAATTCGAAATGATTTGATCCTCTCAACGGTATTCGAACAGGAACAATATTCTGAATCGCCAAGGATATTGCACGCGTCGGTAAAATTGGGTTAAAACTTGAAAATTTGAATTTTCAAGAATTCACCTTGCTCGAAGTTGAAATGGGTATATTCCGAAAGAGCAAATTGGGACGAGTTCAATGATATATGAACCGTCTAGTTCAGGCAAAAATGTGAGGAAATAAATCCAAAAGTATGAGAGCACAAATATATGCGTCCGCACAGCAGGTCTGTTGATACCCGCAGGGCGCTCATGGATGACCAAAGTGATGCGTTGCTCACATCCCGCGAAATTGCACTCAACTACCGGTTTCTGGCTGTTTGCCGTCATCAGCTGGAGACAGTAAGATTAGGTTCAGTGAGCCATGAAACAGTGGATAAATGGTAAACAAGTGTATACTTGAATGCCACTGTTGCATAGGGTTCGTGCAACGGATTTATTATAAGCAATCAAAATGGTCCCCAGATTCTATAACCTTTCCCTCATGCAGCCACTGTGTAGACTCGGATGGAACCCCTCTAGCGTTCGAGGTGACTCGATACTAACATCCACTAAGGCACCTTCTTAAAATTAGCCCCAGTTTTCCAGCGCAAGTTCAAACACCACACTCCTGCCAAAACGGTTTGAAACTCTTTACCATCCGCGTTGATGTCATCTCCGAGTGAATTGATTTTCAGCCAACATTTAGAAGCTTTACTTTTGATATATCCTGGATTGGCACCTGCTTACTGAAAATCCTTAGTAATTGTGATGCACACATTATCCTGGAAAGATGTACGTCAGGGTAGTTCAATATGGAGAACTCGCTGACCAGATGCAACAAGTGCTCCCTCTTCATGACACAATTTGAACCAAAGAAACAGCTAGACAGATTCATTTGAACAACGATGTCGTGACAGAAGTTGTCATGACTGAGATTTAAGATTTATTGTTGAAAAACAATTAAATTCACAATAACCACAGAGTCGGGTATAGGTATAAAATAAAATTTATGAGACCTATGACTGGGATAGTTTGAGCTTACTAAATCGGCCGGTAGGGAATTTCGAACAAAGCACACACGCACCGAATTAAAATACCTGCAGCAGTTCTGTTTGGAGTGTGGCATTGCCAACTTGCGACCATGACCACGGATGTTGCTAGAAGTTTAAAGATGAAATAATTTATCCAGAGGGTGGGAAACAGTAGTATGGATTTTGTATACAAGGCTTAGATCGCCTAGCATTATACTGTGTGCAAGTGTCCTTAGATCCCGTCATCTGAGTCGCTCGATATATGGCGTATTTTCAAAACCATTGACAAACTTTGAAGCACTGTGATATAAGCGGTCCAGAAGTAAAATATCTTTCTGGAGAGATCGTGTCCAGGATTGGGCAGCGTAGCCTGGAACCGGGTGTATATAATCGTTCATCATGAGAGGAAAACACCCCGGTTAAAAACGTTCAAATATCTCCCGTAACATACCTAGCAGCCGCTACCCGCGTTTGTAAACTGCTTCGCATTGTACGCCATTTTTCAAAGTACCGCACTTCCACTATATACTCCAGGATTCGTTTGCCGATCTTACATGTGTAGGAAAAGTCAGAATCGCCACCGATCTGCATGATCCTAGACTTTGCATATTCAAAGCCAGCTTATTTTCTGATGATCATTCTTACAAATCATTCAGGTCATGTTGTAGCCAAATACAATCATCAACATTGCTGATTCGGCTCCATATTGTAATGTCATCAGCAAACAGAAGCATCTTGCTGTCGTTTAATATTGGTAAACCATTCATGTCGGTCATGAAAAGTATTGGTCCAAGCACCGATCCTTGCGGAACACCGCTAGTGACATCGATTTGCTTTAATAATAGGCCATCCACACGAACTCTCTGTATCTGTTGCTAAGTTAATCACGAATCCATTCATATATTTCCCCAACAATACCGTGTTTCTGTAGCTTGTTCACGAGTAAATTATAATAGAAATGTCGAGGTAGCATGCATGAATACATCAACCTGCATGTACAGCACTCCTCCAATCATCTAATCTTATAGGCAGGTTTGTTCGACAAAAATGATTTCTGCGAAATCCGTGTTGAACAACTAACAAAATTCCGTTCCTATCTAGATGTTGGACTATTTCTGCATTTATTATTCGCTCAAAAACTTTTGTTACCAAAGACAGCAATGTCACGGGCCTGTAATTTCTCACATCAGAACGGCAACCTCCTTTGTAAATGGGTGTTATTTGTCTTAGTTTCCAGTCTTTTGGTACCACATCAGCTTCGAGCAAATTAATAAACCTGTTCCGGGGATGTGAGCAATATATAACTATGAGATAGAGGTTCCGACAGTTGCGTACGACAGGGTTTGAGCAGCAATGGATTTATCTCGCTTGGTTCCGGAGATTTCTTTACATTGAATTTTCGTAAGGGTTGCGCTGCCACCGTCAGAGTAATCAACACTTCACGCAAAGTCTGCTCGTCAAGTTGAATGATGGATTCTATAACGGGCTCCGTGGATTTTTACGCGAAAACTCTGGTCATGTCGCAATTGGAAAAGAAAACATACATTCTCCAACAACATTTCCCAAACAAATTTCATTACCTGCATCACTTCTACTCTTTCACATAACTACCTGGATCATCACTCCTTTGATTCAAATGCGTACATCACATAATATTGTACAGGTAGTTGCATTTTGTCATACATCTTGAATTCTAATGTCAGTACAAATAATTAAACACTTTTTCACGCTCACTTTGCAGTATAATGCCATCGATCAAGTGCGCTACGTTCACATTTTCACCGCCCTCTGGATGGCATGTGCTTTCGTTCTGCTCGGATTCTTTGCTGTGATGCTGACAAAGGATATGCCCTCGCATATCCCTACAGTGCGTCATTACCACGTACGGCGACCTTGAACGTTTGGATGGATCATATTTTCATATTTTTCTGTCAGTAGAGAATTTTTGAAATTGTTTTCATACATGGTAATATAGATGCGTTTGTGTCTTTTTATTAAAATGTTTTTTGGGTCAGATAAAGAAAGAAAATTACAAAGTTTCTGTAGTTGCCTACATTTTCATCACTATTCATTCGTCGCAGGTTTCACGTAAGTTGCAGCGAGCAGACCGAAACAGTCAAATTCGTATTTGTGTGTCTCGGATGTTGTTGTTGTTGGCCTCCGTCAGTCGATGTCGACCATGGATGTACATCACATCGCATGAATTTCATGTTTTGCAACTTTTTGAATGACTAAACAGTCCGATTCGGGAGGAACAATCTCTCCCGTAGCGCTTGCAACGATAGTCAGAACTCTGTTGTATTGCATCAGTTGCACGCCGGCGGCGTGATCTGCGTTCAGCGGCCAGGAGCTGTATTTGCTCCTCCCCGGCTTGCATTCGACGCTTTATACAATGCCTCCAAAGTGAGCGGTCAAGAGCAAGTTCTTCCCAGCTTGCGGGGTCCATGTCAAGTGTCTCAGATAATTATTAACAAATTTAAAACCACGAAACTATTCTTATGATAAGATAATAGCATGCTCATGATATTTGCATGTGGATACAGCGAATTGCAGATAAAAAATTGAATAAATCGTCATTTGTGTTTCAATCTGTGTGGTTCTAGTGAGTAAAAATAATGCCGAGGATTGCAGTGTGCTTCAAAGTGACTTGGATGCTGTGCAAATGTGGTTATCTGAAAATAACTTACCGCTAAACATGCAGAAATCTCAAATCATGCACATCGGTCGTGTGCTAAGCTTTTCTCACTCACACAAGCTTGGCAACAATATCCTGGATTACACCAAAGAAGAAAAAGACCTGGGTGTCTGGATTTGCGGTAGCCTGAAAAATGGTCTACAATGCGAAGCCGTTTACAAACGCGCGTCTCGGATGCTCGGTGTGTTAAGGCGGATATTCGGACGTTTTTCCCAGAGCTGTTTTTCTCTGATGATGAACACGTACATACACCCGCTTACTGATTACGCTTCACAAGCCTGGACCCCATGGCTTCAAAAAGACATTTCACTATTGGATCGCATATATCACAGAGCCTCAAAGTTGGTCATTGGGCTCGAAAACCTACCATTCGCTGACCGACTAAGTAAACTGAAGCTGACGACACTTGCACAAATGAGACTGCGAGCCGACCTCCTCACATTCAAAATCCTTAACAGTGTTTCCCACCCTTTGGATATACTATTTCACCGACGAACATCCAGCAACAACCGCGGTCACAACTGCAAGTTGGAAATACCCCACTCCAATCAGAACTGCCGCAGGTATTTTTATTCTGTGCGTATTTGTTTCGCTTGGAATTCCCTGCCAGCCAATTTGGTAAGCTCAAACACTTTTTCTATATTTAAATTAAAACTGGACGATTTCCTGAGAGCCAATCCAAATTATGCCCCGAACTATTTATAATCTATCGTTACCAGAATTATTTTGATTTTAAAATTTTTCTACACACATATACACATATACACTTGTACCTATGGTTCAACTGCATGGTTATTGTAAAGTAATTGCTTTTTCAACCATAAAATCTTGAATCTTGAATCTAATATGACATGAAGGGGGCAAATGTCGTTCAGAAATGTACTTTTGAGTAACTTCACCTCTTCGAGTTTTTGGGTGTTTGGATTTGCGGTAATTTGAAAAATGGACTACAATACGAAGCCTTTTACAAACGCGCGTCACGGCTGCTAGGTATATTGCAGGAGATATTTGGACGTTTCCCCCGGGTTTGTTTTCCTTTCATGATGAACACTTATATAAACCTGGTTTCAGACTATGTTGCCCAAGCCTGGCGCCATGGACCGCTTATATCAAAGAGCTTCTAAGCTTGTCAATGTTTTTGAAAATACGCCGAATTTCGAGCGACTCAGATGATTGGATCTAAGAACACTTGCGCAAAAGAGAATGTGAGGCGATCTTAACCTTGCTTACAAAATGCTGACTACCGTTTCCCACCCTCTGGATAAATTATTCAAGCCTTAAACTTCTTGCAACATCCTTGATCATGGTTGAAAGTTGGAAATACCACACTCCAAACGAAACTATCGCAGCTATTTTAATTCGGTTTGTGTGCGCTTTGTTTGGAATTATCTACCTGCAGGGTTCGCAAAATTCAAGATTCAAGATTTATGGTTAAAAAAGCAGATTGCTGTACAGCACCATAGGATATACGTATAAAAAATTTAAAAAAATCGTTACTTGTATGAACATATCCATGTTCTTCATAGGTGGAGCAAAAATAATCCCCAATGGCGACACAGACTGAGGGAAAAGAATCTTTGGATGGACGGTAGTTCCGTGCGTTAAAAATATAGACATCAATAGGTAGGGGCCAATGCAGTAGTTCTCTACATAAGGTTTCGTAACCTTTGTTTAAAGATGTGCTCGCTGAGGTAACAATATCTGTCCGCAAGCTATTCCACAAGAAGCATACACGAACAGCGGAGAAGTGACGACAATTCAATCGTGAGTGTGGGATTTGAAGGGTCAAAGGGTGGCTGCATGTGGGGACAACGGAACCAAACTTGAAGAGGTGTTTGAGAAGGTGGGATTTCGCGTAGATGATTCGATATGTCAGAGTGAGGTCGTGTAGGATACGTCTGCGCTCGAGGGTTCACAGTCCAAGTCTGGCCAGTCGCTGCTCAAAGGGTAAATTATTCAATCCGGTAACCATTTTGGTTGCCTCGTGATAAATTCGTTCGAGGAGCGAGATGTTTTTTTCCATCCATGGCGTCCAAGCTTGTACAGCGTAGTCAACGACAGGATGTATGTTAGTGTTTAGTATTTTCGCGAGTGAGTGTGGTGGGAAACGTCCGAAAATGCGTTTCAGTAAACCGAGCAAGCTGCACGCACGCTTGTAGACGTTTTCGCACTGTAGGCTGTTCTTCAAAGTGCCAGACACCAAGATTCCGAGATCTTTTTGTGATGTACTCCATTCAAGCGGGTGGCTGCCAAGTGCATAGGTAAAAGGAAAGGGTTTTCCGACTTGCAACATTTTGCACTTGCGGAAATTAAATGGCAGTTTGTTTCGGATTGACCACTGATGCAGCTTATTCAAATCTCCTTGCAGAACTTGACAGTCCTCGATAGAGTTGACCTTCGTCCAGATTTTTACATCGTCTGCGAATGAAACAAGCTTACATGCCAGTAAGTTCGGTAGATCGTTTATAAATATGAGAAACAGTATCGGACCGAGAACCGATCTCTGAGGGACTCCGCTCGTGGCTTCAATTGTTCGAGAAGTTTCATCATCTATTCTGACTTTTACTTTGCGTCCAGACAGGTAACTTGTGAACCATGTTAGTAAGTTTCCGATGACGCCAACATTCTGCAGCTTCTGAAGCAGTAAGGAGTGTTTCACTCTGTCGAATGCTTTAGGTATATCTAAGTAACCGGCATGGACCGAACCCCCTTGGTCTAGTGCTTGCGTCCAGTCATTTAGAGTTGTGAGCAAGTTAGACAGGCATGAATATGTTTTGAAGGGTGTTTTGGAGAATTTGTTCATGTTTTTGTGTCTACTCATCAGTACCAAGTCTTTCGAAATATTCACAAAACTTATCACAATGGTCCACATTGGAAGCACTGGACTTGAGTTTCGCTCTTATTAGAGCTCATCAGCAGTGCATATCCTGTCTCGGGTCTGACTCGAACCCAGGACCTTCACCATTGTAGTCTCATGCCGTACGGCCTGAGCTACCGACCCCCGTTTGACCGATCGCGATTAAGTCTTCATGAATGTCTCTCCAGACTGGCACATTTGAGTAGCGTCATGCCCGACCAATCGAGAAGGAGCCAGCAGCAACTATTGTGGTCGTCTAACCGATCTGATCTCCTCGTCAGGTCTTCCCATCAGATACAGTGTAGGCTAACACTGGTTAGATCTGACGGGCATTGTGGTTGTTGAAGGGTGTTTTGGAGAATTTGTTCATGTTTTTGTGTCTACTCATCAGTACCAAGTCTTTCGAAATATTCACAAAGCTTATCACAATGGTCCACATTGGAAGCATTGGACTCGAGTTTCGCTCTGGAGAGACATTCATGAAGACTTAATCGCGATCGTTCAAACAAGGGTCGGTAGCTCAGGCCGTAAGGCATGAGACTACAATGGTGAAGGTCCTGGGTTCGAATCAGACCCGAGACATGATATGCACTGCTGATGAGCTCTAATAAGAGCGAAACTCGAGTCTAGTGCTTCCAATGTGGACCATTGTGATAAGCTTTGTGAATATTTCGAATGACTTGGTACTGATGAGAAGACAGAAAAACATGAATATGTTTTCCTAAATCCGTGTTGTGTGAAAGTTATTAGTTGATGGTTCTCGAGATGTTCAACAATTCGGTCACACACCAGGCGTTCCAAAATTTTAGAAACCGCTGAAAGAAGTGTCACGGTGCGGTAATTTGCCGGATCAGAACGACTGTCCCCTTTGTAGATTGGTGTGATAACACCGGTTTTCCATTGAGTTAGTACGGTTCCCGTATTCAATGAATGCCTGAATAGACCACATAGTGGGCCACAAAGCTCCAGCTCGCATGACTTCAGAACAGCAGGTGTTATTCCATCCTCTCCTGGTGATTTGCGAACGTTCAGCCCGCGTAAATACTTTCGCACAACCGTAGGATTTACCTCGATGTTACTAAGGCATTCGACCTGTAGTGGGCACGGCAAAGACGTCAGCGTTGACACGTTCTTTGGAGAAAATACTTGCGCATAAAATGATATTAGGGCATCAGCTGTATCCTTGACGTTATCAGTCAGTCCGTTCTCTGTCTGGATAGAAAATACACCTGGTTTAACCTTGGTCGCGGTGTTTACGATGGTGTACAGCAACTTAGGATGTCGTTCCATCTGGTCGATCAGCTTCCAATGGTAATATTGTTTGTCTTTTCATATTAAGGACGTCACCTTGTTACGAAAACTACGAAATTGTTCCCAAGATGCGTCTATTGGTGTTATTTTGTGTGCAGCCCATGCGGAATTTCGCATGGCTATTTACTTCCGAGTGCGGCTTCGAAGTTTGAAGCAAAATATTCTTGATTTCCTTTTTGTAACACAGGTAGAATTTTCGTCTAGTTTTGTACCGATATAACTTAACAGACTAGAATAATGAGTTTCTGCATTCGTAAGATCGAGTTGTTTTTCCTCCATAATCGTAATGGTACCGCGAAGGCCGAAGTAATCGACTCTCCTGATGAACTTAACGTCGCCCGACGCCCCTCTGGCGTTGCACACGAATTCGAAGGACAACACTAGATGGTCACTTAGCTCCAAAGGACTATGATACTGCACTGACTCTACTGCTGTTGCTTCGGAGGTTAAAACCAGATCTAGAATTGATGATTCATTGAGGCCCCTTTTTCGAGTGAATGAATGGACATGGCTGTGTAGGGGAGTGAAAGTGATTATCTCACGAAATTTTACTCAAGAGATTGTTGAGTATGCACTCTTTTGGTGTAGAGATGTGGGAGGTTAAAATCATCCATTAATAACAATTGGCATCCTCTAAGGTTTCCAGCGTTGCGCATCATTTGTAACAACGTTTCACTGTGGGCATCGGAAGAGTTGGGTGAGCGGTAGATCACACCAAGTATAAAGTTCTCTCCAGTTTCCAAGCGAAGGCTACACCATATGGTGTCCTCTAGCTCAAACCTTGTGTCAGGTACAGCTGTGCATTGAAAACGTTCGTTATAATACAAAGCAACCCCACCACCTGATCTAGAACGGTCTCGTCGAAGTAGGATAATGTTGGAAAGTGCTAGCTCGCAATCGTTTACCTGATCGTAAAACCATGTTTCGGTAACACCAATGATGTCAGCAGAAAACTGAGCGTTAAAATGGGATAATTCAGCGATTTTGTTCCGCAAGCACTGTGCATTTGTTTATAGGCATTTAACAGTGGTTTTTGTGTGAGGCGAGCCTACGCGGATGATGTTTGTATGTCCGACCCCCCTGAGAGCCGGACCATTGCGGTTTTTTGAAACAGATTCGGAGTTTAGTCTGTCCGTGTCTTCGCACGGCGTTGCTGCAGCTTTTGTTTCGGAGGCAGCCTTCGGTATGCTGAGTCTGAGGTCATTGGGGATATTTTTCCTGTGTATTTTCCAATTTTGTCTGACAAAGGCTGTCATAGCAGAAGTTAAGAAAGTGAGTTTTAAAGAGGGTGGTCCATCGCCTTTGTAGTTTGATGACCTCGGTATCCTGAAGGTATTCGTGACAACACTTTCGCGTGCTCCAATCGCTTCTGCAACGTATCACCACTGTTTATAGTCGTAATGTTGTTGTTTCGCGGCTTCTGTTGTACTGGTAGCCTCTGGCACGCCTAGAAGGATAATACTGCGCTCATTGATTTTCTTATGGACGTCTCCGCCTCTTTTTCTTTCCCACCAGGGTAGATTCGCCTATTGAACGTAGGTATGTCACGTAACAAGTAAGAATTCAATAGGACAATCTTAATATCCCTCTCATTGTTTAGTGTTACTTTTAGAAGCCGCGCTTTGCCGAAGTGTGGGGAGCTTTGGTGGCGAACCAAACGTGTAACAGCTGAAGGTTTTATCGTTTCCAACCCCATCAGCGTAAAATGTTTGGACCATTGTTCTAGGTCGTATCATTGTCTATTCGCCAGAAGTGTCTTGCTAGACACATGTATGTTGGTACAGATTACAGAGAGATTTTTTGCGATCTTTAAGGCGGCAACATTAGGAGTTAAAACCGATTGTTTGAGCGGAACCTCCCGATGGGCAGGCATCTTGGTCTTCGTAACCATTTTAGTGCCAGAGGAGTTCGCGTCAGAAAAGTGTTTCGAATTATGTGGGCGCTTGTGTTCAGGTTGATCATCACCTTTTTCGAATTGCTCCCTTTCTATACTCGGGGAACAGACATGATGTTCACAATCTGCTCTAGATCCGTGTTTACCAATCAGAACCTCGTTTAGCAGACCTTCGATTCTTTGTACACTACTCTCTAAAAATAAAATTTTCGTATCCGCCTCGGTCTGTGAGCTCACATTTGTCTTCGTACAATTTCTCGATTGAGATCTGCATATCTGACAGATTTATTCATTCATAGATTTATTCACAGATTCTATGCACGTAAAAAGCTATGCTTTACAAGACCCACAAAAATGTACATCGGGTCGGATGTTAAAAATTATCAAAATATTGTTAGATTATTGTCAAACTCCTGGAATTTCGTCTTCATTGATAACCATAAGGGCATCGACGGTCAAAGTAGCATCGCACTTCATATGAACCTTCTCACGAAAAACAAAACAATTAGCCTGTCGGGCTTTGCGGCTTACCGCCTTTCGACAAAGTTTGCACACATGACCGCTGTCAATGGGCTTCGTTTATGAGGTCATGGCACCGGAGCGAAAAATTATCGATAGATGATTCGGGTAAGTGGGTGTGCTCGAGTAGGTCCGTATGATGTGTAGACGGGTTTTGTAGCGGATGAAACGAACTTGGTGAGTGAAAAATCGCGCCTACTGTAGTATGGGTAAAAATTCGCGTAGCTCCTCGAAATTGGATCCGATTTTGTGGTTCAAGGAGTCAAGCGAAGCAGACGTTCAAGCTCTTTCGAACAGTCGTAGAATCAGTCGAATATTCCGTAGTTTACTCAAACTTGCACGCGTGGGTTCAGTTTTGTTCAGAAGGTAAAGAATGGATTTTTTTAGAAATTGCGTGTTTTCTCTCCACGAATATTGTGTTCACAATGCTTGTTATGAGAGGAATCCGAAAAGGTATAAAATATCCAGATACGGCAAACTGAGAGTGAAGTGGATTCAAAAACGTAGGAGCGCCGGAATATACGTCCGTACGCGCGAAGGGTTGTCTTATATACTTCAAATCTGTGTTTATTGTAGATTTTCAACCGTAAATCTTGAATCTGGGTAAAACGAAGTCAACACTGGTTTTCAGTACACTATAGCCAAAACAGTATTACCCCTAACTTTTGTTTGTTGAAAACTCCATTTCTAGCGGTAAACTGTTCGATGGAAAGCAGAGTGGACTGAATACGCAATTGGAAGACTATTGATCAATTAGTTTTTCCCAGAAATAATTCTTATTTATAGACTACTCATCAATACGTTGTTGCTTCAGATTTCGAAAGAAATTCCATCCTTTTTTTGAAATTTAAAGCAGCCTTCAGGTTACTGCTAATCCATACACCCACGTCTTTCTATTGCATAACCCATGAAAGTTGCTGAGATTCCAGAGAGTATGTGAATTCGAATGATTTACCGACATTTAACATTTTTGCATTTTTGGTTGTTGAGTGGTAAGCAGTTTCGCAAGGACCACGTATGAAGTGCTTCAAGATCTCTTTGTATAATTTGGCAATTTTCTGTGGTGCGTACGCTACTCCAAACTTTGATGTCATTCACAAATAAAATGATTTTGCTGAGTACGATTTCAGGTATATCGTTCGCGTACACCAGGAAGAGTATTTGGCCCAAGACTTAGGCCATTGATAATGCAACCGTATCGATTTTTCGTATCAAATTCTGAGCATCACTACCTATTTTCGCTTCAGATATATAGTCTAAAACAATGACTACACGATCTTTCTTTCTAAGTGGTGATTCATAGATCCTGGATGACATTTTCCTCGCTCGTCAGAACAAGATCAAGTATGGACGGTGTGTTTGTGCCTCTAAAGCGAGTGCTGCTTGAGATGAGGTTATATAAAGGAATTTCATTGAACATTCTGTATTATAGGTGATCAAGAGAATTCACCGGTGAAATCTCGCTTTTTAGTATATTCGGGAGATTAAAGTCACCCATGATCAGGGCGTTGTTTGGATATCGGGAAACAACCAGCTAAGTTTTCTCAATCAAACTAGCATTATATGCTCCGTCTGCTGACGGTAGTCTGTAAATCACACCAACAATACAGTTTTCACCTGTTGCTAATTCAAGTGAATATCAAAGTGTATCTTCCAGTATCAAATCATTATCCGTGATTTTTTTGAACGTGAGGTGTTGATGACAGTAAATAGCAACACCTCCTCCTCCACGGTTCATACAAGCACGATTATCAAGAAACATGTTTGGGATGGAAATTTCCTCCTCAGCTAATTGCTGATTGAACCAAGTTTCCGTTACGGCTATCAGGAGTGGTGAATATTTTTGACGAAGCTCGATTAGCTCATGTAACTTATTTATCAAGCATTGGGCGTTGCTGTACAAACATATGATGTTTGATCTTGATTAAGGTGTTGGATGATGAGTATTTGAGGAGGTAAGTTGAGTACGTGTCAAACATGGTGGGCCTCGTGTTAATGAACATATTACATCAACGACATTGATAGAGTCGGTCGACATCCGTTTTTGGAGCAGGATTCCCGGCATCACTGTGCTCAGTACCAACAGTTTCGGCAACTTCCACGATCAAGTCGGTTTTCAGGTGTTTACTGATAATTTGATCCCTCGTGGAACTTTGTATCTATCTGGTTCCAATTTTTTAAGCACGGTGTCCACAATAGTGGTGGTCAACATTGTCAGTTTAAGGGCTCGCGGAACATTAAATTCATAAATCGGTGACTTCTGGATTCGGTAAGTATCGATAACCGCCTTATTGCTGGTTTGGATAGCATTACTAATCAATCTCCACTGTTGTATTTCGTGGTTGGATTTAAACTCCGTATCTGAACTAGTGGCATCTTCTGCGAAATTTAAAAGAATGAGTGTGGGTTTATTGCGATCATTTGTTTTCTTTTGGTTACCTTTCGGCGATTTTACCCGCTCTCACCAGGGCACATCAAAAAATACATGCGGCGTATTTTTCATGTCGTCCCGTTGCAAGTATGTCGATAGAAGTATATCTTTTAAATACTTCTCATTTTGCACTACTAACTTGAGCGACCGCGGCTTATCCTTGTTGAGGCGCTTTAGGGAGGACGACTACAGATAATCAACGAAATCGAGTGGATCGCTTTTAGATTCATCCGAGTGCAGAGTTTCAACCATTCAGCCAAGTCATTCTGGTGTCTATTCGACAATAACGTCTCAGTCGACTCTGGCACGTTGGCGCACATAACACTAGGAGAAATTCCTTTCGGGGCAACTTTGGTTAATGGGGCATTCGATGTGAACGGTTTCGGCTTTAAGACGTTTTGACACTTTCCTGGGTGCCGTGCTACAACAATTCAACCTTTTCCAGAGAATGGTTTGGTGGTGGTAATTTTAAGCGTTTTCCTTTGTTCAGTTTACACGTTTTATGCTTGATTAATGGATCTACAGCATTCCATACTTGTACAAGCTCCTCTCCCAGTTTCAAAAATATACTCTTGATTGAACGACTTCTTTTCCTTAAGACCCGAGCTGGGCACCCGCAGACATTCACTCAAACTTGCTAAGGAACGATATAGACTTAACTCCCTGAAAAACCTTTTTCAGCCTCAGAATGGTGAATTTCTGGAGCCGGCTTCCAGAATAACTTATATCCTGCAGTTCTGTCGCGAGTTTCAAGAACGGGGAAGGCTTTTTCCTTAATACCCCCCTAATTGCTATGCAAGTTTAGGTAGTTCACCATTTTTAGCGTTGTCTGGTAAATAAAATAAATGCCAGCGTTTTGTTTTTATAAATACACAACTCTTCTTTAGCAGACCTCTCACCGTACTGATGGAGATAAATTTATTTTAATTGTTTCAGCATCATTTATAACGAGGATATCCAAAGCACAATAAAAAAAGCTTTGGCAGTGGTGGTTGCTTCTCTGCATTTTTACACCGAAAGAAATTCTGGACGCTCGATTGACTCGCTAGCCATTTACTGTCCTGTGCAACCTAACTGAACTGAACTGAACTGACGAGGATATCAGGTAACAACGTGGTTGTATTTCCCGCGCTCTGAATAAATATTGCGAATTTCTGCATATTCTGTGAAATTCTGTATATTACGTTCATTACTAAAATATAAATATCTATAATCCATATACAGAGGAACCCGGGTACAACGAATCGCTGGAAGGAGAGTAAAATGTTTGTTAAAAGCGGAATTTGTTGCAAGTAAAACGCATTGTCAGACATGTGATTTTGCCGCCGTTTTCTGTACACGTGTAAACAATAAAAAAGTGAAAAATGTCTTACCTGTGTGTTTTTATGCCTTCGTGTAATCCATTTGATACATAGATGATGCCACAGCACACAGATCACAAAACTAAATCCAAGTTTATGTTATTAATAGTAAATTTATTCTAAAACGAAGTAGGAAGAAACATCTTGCACACACACTGACAGACCAATCTCACGTTTCATGACGTAGTTGGCGATGCTTTTTGGTTGCTGGAAGGTTGTGGCGTAGATGTTTTAATATAGCAGCATTGAGCGCAGACTAAACGAGACATTCGTTCGCTGCATTACAACTTGGCCAATAATCGCCCCCTATATTTTCTCCTTGCACTTGAGCATTCTTGATTGTGATATCCGCTGTTTCGGAGTTATTCCATCAGCATTTATCTGGGTTACTCTTCGGTTTTATTTCACAACTTTAACCGATATATATGAGTAAAAAAGTATCTGCCTTAACGGAAAATGTGGCAAAATGCTGGCTAAGTATATTGAGTGCAGAGCTTGAAAGCGTTGACCTCAGGCTAGCTTCTCAGGTATACACAAATTTCACTACGGGATTTATGAAAAGTACCGCTGGTTGCAGTGGCATTGTAGCTGATGTCATACGGCTGCCACTGTCGCCGCTTGCCAAAAGCCAAGAAATAGTGTGACGTAGCCCAGCTTGTTAGATTTTGTATCCGCCCAATCGTATGCATCTCTTGTGAGGTCCAATTTAAATTCTGAAGCAACAGCAGGCAAGTGAATAGCTGACAAATCTAGCTAGTTACAACGTCCTTCTAAGCAAGCTCCCTCTATTATGGTGGTCAATGGAGCCAGATCTTCAAAGAAGCGTGCAAACAACAAGTTTGAAACAATTTCATCCTTTAAAGCAAGCTTCCTCTACGAAGGTGTTCAACGTAGCTGAAAATCCGAAAAGGCGTATTAGCACAAGTAAAACCACCACACAAAGGAAGCAACATGGAAATGTTGCTGGCTCACTCAAACTGGATCAAATTATCCAGGAATTGAACGTTTTACGTAAGCAATTTGAGGCACTAAACGGCAATTCTTCTTCAAGAACTAGAACCTCATTTTGAAATCCAAAAGTTAAATCGCAGATGTATAATCGATACTATCCGGTTGGTAGGTCTAAAGCCTTCTACTCCCACGGTGTGAGTTCACCGTGTAGGGAGATGAAAGACGGAGAACCGCCCTAGGACAATCCTGGTAGAATTCAAATACCAGGCGGATCGGGATGCGTTATTGTCTAGGGCTGCATACATCCCCAAAACAACTCTAGACAAGCTTCAGGTTAAGCCGGACAACCCTCCCTCTCGGATTTGACAAAACTCTTTCGCTTCAAATAGGAGAAACCTAGCTTTAAGGAAACCTGATATCCGTTTGCAAGATGCAAATCGAAGCACTAGTGAATCCATGGAGATCATACCGAACAGCACATCGCCACGAGTCTTGTTGTCCGGATTAGACGACGTTGACGGGCTTATCGCAAATGAAGATAGGAGCCAAGTAGATTTCTCCAGTAGTTGCTCTCATTCGATGGATGCGGCCTTAATCCTCAGACGACTGTCCGTAACATCCATGCAAGATGTTTTTCAACCGGAAGCTCGTGCTTTAACTATCACGCCAAAGAAGTTGCACCTTCCTCGGGTGCTTCTATCGATGGCTAAGCAGGATTAGTTTCAGAAGCACGCATAACTAGCGCCCCAGTGCTGTATGCTAATGTGTGCAGCATAAGGATTAAGTGGGCTGACCTCTCTTTTCGTGTGGCGGAGTTGCACCCCAGGGTTATAGCGCTTTTTGAGACATGGCTGTCCGCGCTTGATGATGTGCCAATAAACATCAGCGAGCAGTATCTCGTCATTAGATGTGATAGACCTGGCGACAGGAGAGGCGTAGCGTTGCACTCCTCCTAGAGTATGGTTTGCACAATACGGGTCCGAGTATATCCCTGACCAGTGACCAGTTGTTACGAGTATCCTGACTTGCTACGAGTCATCTTTCGCAATTGCTAGTGTCTACGTCCCACCAAGTGCAGCCCAGCAGGAGATTACACAACTGACTGAGACGCTCCAGAGGTTGTTTCAATCAGCTCCTGCACTAGATGAGTTGTCCTTTAATGAAGCCGAAATTTTTGTGTCAACAAAGCTGATGCACCAGATGGTATCCACTCAATTATGCTAAATAATATAGCCCCAGTACTTACAGAATCTTTATGCAAGCTCTTCAATTCGTGCTTGGACCTGAGAGTGGTTCCTAGTGCGTGGATAGAAGCCATCATAAAACCAATACACAAGGGTGGTTGCAGGTCATCTCTTAGTAACTATAGATCTGTCAGCCTGACTAGCATCGTCTCGAAAGTATTTTGAAAATTACTGCATGACAAAATCTGTCAGCATCTTTGTCGGCTATTTCTACTGAGTGTTACTCAACATGGATTTCTTACGGATAGATTCTGCCGGGGTAACCTTCTTAGTTTTCTCAATACTGCCGCTAAAATAATGGATGGATAGAAGTATGTCGAAGCCTTCTACTTGAATTAAGCAAGGCTTTCGACTTCGTAAATCACCGCCTTCTAGAATTTAGGCTAGCATCGAAAGGCACATGGGGTATTATTACTTGCATGGATAAAGGCATTCTTTAAAGTTTGGACATTCGGAGTTGTTGTAAAATCTACGCTGTCGAGCCAAACCGACGTGATCTTTTGGGGTACTCGAATGGTCGGTACATGATCTTCTTCTATACCTGATTTTCATTGATGACTTGTAGTCTGCAGTGAAGTGCTCATGCTTTATTTTGGCGGATGAATTGATATTCATCGGATCAACATGTGAAAATATCCTGATGAACGACCTTGAACTGGTTATACCAGTGGGAACTCAGACTAAACCGCAATAAGAGCCAACTCTTGTGAGCACTGACTGATAAGATTTCAGTCCATTTGTCGCGAAAAACTTTCATTGTAAACGCCACACAGCGTGTTAAGGATTTGGGAGTACTAGTTAGGACTGACTTCAAATGTGACGCTGCAGCTCAACGTGTTCGTGAAGTGCTTTTTCGGCTGAAATCCGTGCTATCCAGCAGAAGACACGATAAAATCCTTTCACTTTACAAAGCATTAGTCCGGCCGAATTTAGAATATGGTGTCCAGGCTTGGTGCCTATACTACAAGAAGGATATCGTTCGACTCGAAAGCGTACAGCGTTTTGCAACTCGCATGATTGTGGGTCGGCGAGAGAGACCTTATGCTGCACGCCTGGAGTTCCTAAAGATTTTCTCGCTTACGCACCGTCGTTTCAGAAACGACTCATTTTAAACCTCTGAGATCTTGAAGCAGTTAAGCGGCGTTATCATGAACGACTTATTTTGCTTAAGTCCCGAGCTGGGACCCCGCAAGCATTTGGTCAAACTTGCTAAGGAGCGATGTTGACAAGGCTCCTGGAAAAACTTTTTCAGCCTCAGTAGGGTACATTTCTGGAACCAGCTTCCAAAATAACTTTTATCCTGCAGTTCTGTCGCAAATTTTAAGAATGGTTTGGACCGTATCTGGAATAATCTTTTTCCTGAATACTCCCCCTAATTGCTATGTAAGATTAGGTAGATCACCATGTTCAGCGTCATATGGTAAATAAAGTAAATGCTAGAGTTCTGTTTTTCAATACACAACTATTCCTCAGCTGACCTCTCACCGTACTGATGAAAATATTTTTTTTATTTTTCCAGCATCGCTTATGACGCGGTGCTCCCTAAATACAATCCAGATAATCTCTTGGCGTCGTGATCGTCGAAGATTTCAAACAGGCAAAAAGAAAAAACGTTTTGCAGTGGTGGGTGCTTCTCTGCAGCTTTCCAGCAAAAGAAATTTCGGACGCTCTATTGGCTCGTTAGCCACTTACTGGCCTGTGCAACTGAACTAAGTACCGCTAAGTACCGCTGGTTACAGTGGTATTGCAGCTTCTGCCATAAGGCTGCTAGTGACGCTGCTTTTGTTATTGTAAAACCTCAAAATAGTGAAATTTCGCCTAGCACGTCTAACGTCGTACCCACTCAAACCTATGCATCTGTTTTGTGCGCAAACATGAGCCCGGGGACAACTGCAGTCAAGGCGGAAGTTGACAAAGTTAACCAGTTACACCATCCTCCCAAGGAGGCCAATGTACGCAGAACTTTGAAAAACGTGCATATAAAAAATCTAGATTAGCTGCAGCCGAGAGGAAAGTCGAACAGGTTAGCCAGGTAACCCGTCCACCCAGGCAAGCTGCCACTCCCAAGGTGGCCAATGTAGCTGGCACCTCCAAGAAGCGTACTAAGGCCAGTAAGGTTAGTACACAAAAACGGCAACATTCAATTGATGCCGGTTCGCCTATGCTGGAGCAAATTATTCAGGAATTAAATGGTTTGCGTCAGCAAATCGAAACACTGCACAGCAATTCATCTGCTCCGAAATCTAGAACTAGAAATGTACTAGTTTTTAACCGAGCGGAACCATTTATTAAGGAATCTAAGTCTCGCAGAGATCTTGATCGTAGGTGTATAAACGATCTTCTCCGAATGGTGGATATGAAGCCTTCTACTTCCACAGTGCGAATCCACCGAGTAGGAAGATGGAGGATGGGTAACTGCCCTCGACCAATCCTGGTTGAATTTCATTATCAGGCGGATCGGGATGCATTCCTGGCTAGGGCTGAGTATATCGCAAACTCAACGCTAGATAAACTTCAGGTGAAGCCTGACAACCCTCCGTCTCGGACTCGGCAAAATGATTCTGATTCCAATAGGAGAAACTAGCAATGAGAACATCGGTCATTCTTAACCCGGATGCAGCGCAAAACGCTATTCAGTCACAGACGGGCATACCGAACAGCACTTTGCCACTAGTCTTGTTGTCCGGCCCAGATGACGTTGATTGTCTTAGCGCAATTGACGATGGCACCCGAGACGATGACTCCAGTAGTTGCTTCTCTTCTATGGATGCGGTCTCAATTGTCAGGCAACGGTCCGTTACGTTAACGCAAGAGGCTGCCGAAACTGATGCTCCTGCTCTAAGTAGCACGCCAAAAAACGTGCAGCTCCCTCGGGTGCTTCGACCGAGGGCCAAACAGGACTAGTTTCAGAAGCACGAATAACCAGTGCCCAAGTATTGTATGCAAATGTATGCAGCATCAGGAATAAGTGGGCTGAACTTTCTCTCTGCGTGGCTCAGTTACACCCAAGGGTTATTGCGCTTTCTGAGACCTGGCTGTCTGCGATTGATGAGGTGACGGTAAACATCAGTGAACAGTATCTCGTCATAAGATGCGATAGGCCGGGCGATAGGAGAGGCGGTGGCGTTGCACTGCTCTTGGAGTATGGTTTGCACAACATGGGTACAGGGATATCTCTAGCCATTGAAAACGTCCAAGTTGTTACGAGTATTCTGACTTGCTACAAGTCATCTCTCGCAATTGCTTGTGTCTACGTCACTCCCAGTGCATCCATACAGGAGTTTACACAGCTTATTGAGACACTCGACGGTTTGTTTCACTCAGCTCACAGTGTACTTATCTTGGGTGATTTCAACCTCCCAGACATAGATTGGCCTGTCCCCACTGGTCTAGTCACCCAGCAATCTGACACCTTTCTCGAATGGCTCCATAATCCTCAAGACCCTGAGGTTGCCATCCGCCATGGCTGATTCACGCGAAAGCAGAAACGGGAAGCGTCCCAAGGAAACAGGCGGCTAAAGACGACGATTACGCAACGGGAGAATGAATCATGAGAAACGATGGAGAGTTCGCGAAGTATACAAAAGCCGCCTCGTAGATCGCCAGGAGCAGCTGAATGAAAATACATGGGTAGCTGAGGGAATTAATTTAGCACGGTGTTAGCTGTCTAGTATACAGTTACTGCATGGTTTCTATAGTTGGCACTCCTAAGGACAGTTAATTTATGGAGCCGGTTGTCTAAGGTTTAAACTTCAACATGCCACCAGATGTCGTTGACAGAGTTTCGAAGATGAATACAAGTTTACTTTGAACTAATTTGATTGTTCGGAGCAGAAAAATACCAGGGATCTCTCAAACATCCAGGTGAGGTGTATTACGTACTCCCAGACATCCAACCGCGCTAATTACCAGGCAAAGGTACTGAAAATTGTTGAACGAATTCTAGCAAAAACAAAAAGCAAAGTGAAATTTTCGGCCGACCTCTAAAAGAGAAAATGCAATGTCCGAATTGATTTTATCGCGAGCGCCCTGGGACAATGGAGTCACACCAGACGCTACACACCACGAGAGAATTGATCTGGTGAAATAGCAAGATCGATAATGGAATAACCACGTGATCAACTTACTTCATGCAACACCAAGCTGCCTCGCACAACTTCGTCTTCCAAGTTCAAATAGAATCGGTCTTTGGCATCTGCGAAAAAAAATCAAACGAAAAAGAAAAGAATGGTCGGTAGGGCTGTTGTAACACCGTGACGAACGCTGTGTGAAGTACACAGACTCTCACTCAATACAGCTCGGCTAAACAGACATCACAAAGTGTGTAAAATGCGACTGACAATGTCCGTTAATTGTTTTAAAATATATGAACGTGTACTAAACCACACACGCCTAGAGTTTGGTAGAATGACGTGCAGTCTAGACTGCACATGAGACGAGATTTTCCGATGGTGTAGATCTACCAAGGTGAGACAAAGCGGAACTGAAATGACGTGTGACGCACATAAGCATAATCACGCTAACAGTCTGCCATCGTCAGTTGGCTGTATTCGAGAACGGGAAAAATTCTCACTGCCATTTTTATTTCCCATATCTGTCTAGACCTGCGCAACCTGACAGTATCTTAGCCCACGTGTAGTCTATGACTGTGTGGCTCTTTGCTTAGATAAGGCTTGTGATGTCATACATATCTGCAAACGTGTTGCAGAACTGATAAACAGTTGTGTAGAAATCGACGTCCATTTTGAGAGTTACTAGGTAAGTGGCCCGAAACAGATATAGCATGGACGGACACACGTTTGTATGACTTTCTCGAAATCATTTGGTGAAAAATGATTGTAAACCACCAGAGACAGACCCCCAGCGTCAATAGTCAGTATCGATCAACATGGCTGCGTGAAAACATCATTGTGGAGCACAGGTCTTGAGTCAGACAAAGTGCCAAGCAACATGAAGCAGATAAACAAGCGCGAAAAATGACAGCGGGCAAGCGGAACATGCAAATGCGCAAAAGCAGCTTGTTTTTACAGTTTTACTGCATGCGATTTGGTGTCTTTTTATTTTCTATCAAATATAAAATGAATAATACTGAATAAATATTAAGACACAGGTTTCCCACTAATTATTAGATGGATCTTTCGCATCCCCACTTGGGAAAACGAAAATGTTCCACAGAACCTGCAAAGTAGTGAGATTATAAATAACAGCTGGCCATCCGGGTTTTCTCCCAGCCTCTGGCTTGTCTTGTGTGCGACTATCTCCTCCTAAAGGATGAATCGGCTCCAATGAAGATTCTTGGGAATTTGGGTACAAAGCGGCGTCCCCAGCACCACTCGGCATTTGTTCGAGTCAGCTTCCCTAGCCTTTGCACAACCAAGTAAGATCTGCAAGGCAGCAGGGAGTTGCCAGAAAGAGATGATGTTCCCGGGATCGGGTATCCGGCAAGGCAGCGGAGGTTTAAAATCGGGGTTTTCCTTCCCTTAGATGAAATGCCCTCCCAGGCTAACGAGCAACATCTGCCCGAAGCAAACTGGTTTTCAGGCGCCAGTAACTCGCCCTCGCCCATTCTATTGTCGGTAGAAGCATGGGAGCATGGTATGGATGCATTTTATAAAGAGATATAGCTAGGGAAGCTGACTCGAACAAATGCCGAGTGGTGCTGGGGACGCCGCTTTGTACCCAAATTCCCAAGAATCTTCATTGGAGCCGATTCATCCTTTAGGAGGAGATAGTCGCACACAAGACAAGCCAGAGGCTGGGAGAAAACCCGGATGGCCAGCTGTTATTTATAATCTCACTACTTTGCAGGTTCTGTGGAACATTTTCGTTTTCCCAAGTGGGGATGCGAAAGATCCATCTAATAATTAGTGGGAAACCTGTGTCTTAATATTTATTCAGTATTATTCATTTTATATTTGATAGAAAATAAAAAGACACCAAATCGCATGCAGTAAAACTGTAAAAACAAGCTGCTTTTGCGCATTTGCATGTTCCGCTTGCCCGCTGTCATTTTTCGCGCTTGTTTATCTGCTTCATGTTGCTTGGCACTTTGTCTGACTCAAGACCTGTGCTCCACAATGATGTCTTCACGCAGCCATGTTGATCGATACTGACTATTGACGCTGGGGGTCTGTCTCTGGTGGTTTAGAATCATTTTTCACCAAATGATTTCGAGAAAGTCATACAAACGTGTGTCCGTCCATGCTATATCTGTTTCGGGCCACTTACCTAGTAACTCTCAAAATGGACGTCGATTTCTACACAACTGTTTATCAGTTCTGCAACACGTTTGCAGATATGTATGACATCACAAGCCTTATCTAAGCAAAGAGCCACACAGTCATAGACTACACGTGGGCTAAGATACTGTCAGGTTGCGCAGGTCTAGACAGATATGGGAAATAAAAATGGCAGTGAGAATTTTTCCCGTTCTCGAATACAGCCAACTGACGATGGCAGACTGTTAGCGTGATTATGCTTATGTGCGTCACACGTCATTTCAGTTCCGCTTTGTCTCACCTTGGTAGATCTACACCATCGGAAAATCTCGTCTCATGTGCAGTCTAGACTGCACGTCATTCTACCAAACTCTAGGCGTGTGTGGTTTAGTACACGTTCATATATTTTAAAACAATTAACGGACATTGTCAGTCGCATTTTACACACTTTGTGATGTCTGTTTAGCCGAGCTGTATTGAGTGAGAGTCTGTGTACTTCACACAGCGTTCGTCACGGTGTTACAACAGCCCTACCGACCATTCTTTTCTTTTTCGTTTGATTTTTTTTCGCAGATGCCAAAGACCGATTCTATTTGAACTTGGAAGACGAAGTTGTGCGAGGCAGCTTGGTGTTGCATGAAGTAAGTTGATCACGTGGTTATTCCATTATCGATCTTGCTATTTCACCAGATCAATTCTCTCGTGGTGTGTAGCGTCTGGTGTGACTCCATTGTCCCAGGGCGCTCGCGATAAAATCAATTCGGACATTGCATTTTCTCTTTTAGAGGTCGGCCGAAAATTTCACTTTGCTTTTTGTTTTTGCTAGAATTCGTTCAACAATTTTCAGTACCTTTGCCTGGTAATTAGCGCGGTTGGATGTCTGGGAGTACGTAATACACCTCACCTGGATGTTTGAGAGATCCCTGGTATTTTTCTGCTCCGAACAATCAAATTAGTTCAAAGTAAACTTGTATTCATCTTCGAAACTCTGTCAACGACATCTGGTGGCATGTTGAAGTTTAAACCTTAGACAACCGGCTCCATAAATTAACTGTCCTTAGGAGTGCCAACTATAGAAACCATGCAGTAACTGTATACTAGACAGCTAACACCGTGCTAAATTAATTCCCTCAGCTACCCATGTATTTTCATTCAGCTGCTCCTGGCGATCTACGAGGCGGCTTTTGTATACTTCGCGAACTCTCCATCGTTTCTCATGATTCATTCTCCCGTTGCGTAATCGTCGTCTTTAGCCGCCTGTTTCCTTGGGACGCTTCCCGTTTCTGCTTTCGCGTGAATCAGCCATTGAACCTTAATACGTATGCGGCAGACCATACCGAAACACTCCACTGTATCTCATCTTCTTACGTTTGTTTCTCTCAAGCACTATTTTGACTGCCTACACAGTCCAACTGCGTGCCTGACAATATGACAGTCTCAAGTGAATCGGTGTCATTTTAGATTGCCGGTGTGATCTATGTTCAGCGGTATGGTATGAAAGCACAAGCCTGATCCGGTCAAAGTACCGCAGAATCAGAGACTGCACCTGTGCTAAGATACTGTCAGGTGGCCCAGGCCTAGACAGGTATGAGTGGGGAAATCGAAGGCATCGTCTGCTCTTTTCCATCGTGAGCGGCCACATGGAAGTTCTTTCCAACAAATACGTCCAGAGCTTTCATATCTGTATGAAACACGTAAGCGCGGCCTTCTTAAAGCTCGAATTCCTGATTTTGAACCCAGATAAAGTAGATTTTTTTTAAATACGACTGCCTTCCACTTGGTACACATGTCCCAGTCAGTAATTAGGAAGTCGACCATTGAGCAGCCCGCACTTGCGGTACAAAGACGTTTGCGAAAGCGATATGAAAGCTCTTGACATTGACCTCGCGAGTTGGAAAGAACTTGCTCTTGACGGCTCACATTTGAGGCATTGTGTAAAGCGTCGTCTGCAAGCTGGGGAGGAGCAGATAAAGCTCTTGGCTGCTGAGCGCAGATCACGCCGCCGGCGTGCAACTGACGTCCAACAACCGAGTTCTAACTATCGTTTGCAGCGCTGCGGGAGAGATTGTTCCTCCCGAATCGGACAGTTTAGTCATTCGAAAAGCTGTAGAACATGAAAATTCATGCGATTGAGATGTACATCCATGGTCGACATCGACCGAAGGACGCCAACAACAATAGTCAGCATTGGCGACGCTGCTGCAGTGAAGTGAGTACACTGCGGGGTGCACTTTTCCACGTGTGACGAATGCTCTCTCCATATAATGCATTCTGATTCTGCATAAGCGCTCGATTAAAATCTATCCTCTTGAAGCGTGCGGTGAGAGACGTTAGATCACCAGCCCATCTCAATAATTCTCCGAGATTGCTCTCGATTTAGCTGTAATTTTAAACCCCTTTGTGGTATTACACTTCAAGGATCACACCAGTTGAGTTTAGGTGGGTTCCAGTTCAATAATGAAGCTTAGGTGTTTCAGCTAATATGATAAAAGTTCAACAACGATTGCCTGTTGTTTTGCTGACATCTCCCACACTTTGTAACCAATTTCTGACCAAGGACGCAGCCTAAGTTCAGCGAGGCTTGAAACGGTGGGATTCTGATTCTTCGCGCAATGTGTTGACGCTTAAGCAGCCCCTTTCAACAATATTCTAGTCCCTTCCGTCTGCCTGCAGTTTATTCCACGCTCTACAAAAATTATTGATTGCACAATGTCAAACGTCACGTGCTTCCTTTGTTATCACTCGCCATATTTTCGGTTTTCATCCCTCCAGGGTAAATTACTCTGGCCGCCACCCCCTCCTCCAGTTTCGGCGACTCCCCCGACTCCTAAGCCAGTCGCTCCTCTCGCGAAGCCCGTGAAGCTCGAACCGAAGGATCTTTACCGCGACAAACTGCGTGCCACTCTGAGCACGGCGGTCTGTCTCTCGGGATTGGTCGGTCTCGGTTTGGCCTCGCCGTCTCCAGCGTTCACCACAATGCTCACCACCTTCGGTTTGTCTACCATTGTAGGTAAGTGAATTCTGGGATTCATGAACATTGATAGAAAGAATATAACATGTTTTAACCAAGTATCCCATTGGCTGGATCCTGCTGCAATGAATGCGTTTTCCATTGGATTCGTATAAATATGTCGTCCATATTGTAAAGGTGGGAGGGATTGTGTTTGGTATATTAGCCCATGTGATGTCTTTGACTGTGCGGCACTTTGCCTGGATCAGGCTTGTGATTTCATTCATACTCTGTTCTACCGTCTGTTACGTTTTACGCAGACAGGCTTCAGAACAGTTGATCCAACTTATCGATTCACACCTGAGGTCAACAATGCCAACGGCAATCACATTCACCCAAGCGAATCCCTCAACACTCGATAAAGCCAACTGGCCAAACGCTTCTGACTTAGAACGACACATCTGCCGTTCATGTTTTATAGGCAAATCGCATTACTACAACTTGGCCATCAACATGTCTGCCCCGGTTGTAACTTCGGTCTGATTTGCCAACTGGTTTACTTCAGCCTATCACTACGCTAGGCTCCAAAGGTTGTCATAGCGAGAGGGGCATTGGGGATAAGCTCCCACAGTTTATAAAATGCTCCCATATGGCGCGCGTCTCAAATAGCCTCTGACAACCAAGTCCAGCTTCTGGCCTGCACGAGTGGCTCTCAGAGCCCGGCGGAACTGCTTCTACCAAGAGGAGGAGAGGCGAGGGCGAGTGACTGGCGTCTGAAAACCAGTTTGCTTCGGGCAGATGGAGCTCGTTTGCCCGGGAGGGCATTTCATCTAGGTGAGGGAAAACCCTGATTTCAAACCTCCGCTGCCTTGCGGGATACCCGATCGTGGGAAAGGCTTCGGGAGAAAACCCTGAGGAAAATTCTGGAGCAGAGCCTCGTTGACGGTTAGTTGGTGCACAACACATCTTTCTGGCAACTCCCTGCTGCCTTGCAGGTCACATTTGTTTGTACAAAGGCTAGAGAAGCTGACTCGAACAAACGCCGAGTGGTGCTGGGGACGCCGCTTGTACCCAAATTCCAAAGATTCTTCAAAAAAGCCGACTCATCCTCCAGAAGGAGATAGTCGCATGCGTACATCCGGTGGTTTGGCACCATCGACTGAGCTATACACATTTGCGTAGTCCTTTTGACGGCAGTAATAAACTCTGCACACGAAACATACAACAGCATCGATCGTAAAACCCTTTATCAAAGGCGAAGGTTACCCTACTCTGCCCGATTTGCTGCAATTTTTTTATCATGTTAAAAAACTTCATGTCCAATCGCGCTGCTATAAAATCAATTCATCTTCGCGGTTCACCACATTGTGTGATAAATTTCCTCTTCTACAGGCTATGATACCGTATGGGGTGTCACACCGGCGCTACATTCCCCGTTGATGTCAGTGACCAATGCCATCTCCGGAATCACCGCTGTCGGTGGTCTTCTCCTAATGGACGGTGGGATGCTGCCTGCGGGTTTACCAGCTTTCCTTGCCTCATTGGCCACTTTGCTCTCCGCGGTGAACATCGGCGGCGGTTTTGTGGTGACCCAACGTATGCTGGACATGTTCAAGCGACCCACCGATCCCCCCGAGTATATCTATCTCTACGGGATTCCAGCGGCTTCGTTGTTGGGTGTGTACACCTTGGGAGCGTTGGCTTCGTGGTCCACGGAGGATTTGCATCAGGCAACGTACTTGGCTGCTTC
>JACCGJ010022582.1:0-19612 GCA_013407085.1 Atriophallophorus winterbourni
ATCTTAAATTGGTTAAAACGTTTGTAGTTTGTGAACTGAAATATCAAGCATTGTCAGGTCCGATTGGTTTAAACATTGTCGATCTCAGATTGATTTGAAACGTTCGTAGTTTTTGGACTGTAATAATGAGCATTGTCAGATCTGATTGGTTCAAACATTGTCGATCTCCAATTGATGAAAACATTTTGTAGTTTCAGATCAAAATATCAAGCTGATTGATTCACACATTGCGATCTCAAATTGGTTCCAAACGTTTTTAGTTTTTTAACTAAAATATCAAGCATTGTCATCTTTGATTGTTCCAAACATCGTCGTTCTCAGATTGCTTCCAATCGTTCGTAATTTTTGAAATGAAATATTGAGCATTGCCAGATTTCATTGGTTCAAACATTGTAGATCTCAGATTGATTCTAAACGTTTGTATTTTCTGATTCAAAATATCGAGCATAGTCAGCTCTCACTGGTTCATATATTGCCGATCTCAAATTGATTTAAAATGTTCGTGGTTTTTAGACTGAGAGATTAAGCATTGTCAGGTCTGATTGGTTTAAAGGTGGTCGATTCAGATTGATTTAAAACGCTCATATTTTCTGTACTGTAATAATGAGCATTGTCAGTTCTGATTGGTTTAAACATTGTCCATCCCAGATTAGTTTAAATCGATTATAGTTTTCAGACTGAAATATTAAGAAATGTCAGCTGTGATTGGGTCGAACATTGTCTATCTCAGATTGGTTTAATACGTTTGTTGTTTCGGACTGAAATATTAAGCATTGTCATCTCTGATTGGTTTAAACATTGTCGATCTCAGATTGGCTTGAAACCTTTGTAGTTTTTAAACTGAAATATTAACCATTGTCATCTTAGTTTGGTATAAACCTTGTCGATCCCAGATTGGACCAAGACATTTGTAAATTTTGGACTGGAATATCAAGCATTGTAAGCTGTGATTGGTCTAAACATTATCGATCTCAGATTGGTTCAAAACGTTGTTAGTTTTTGAACCTAAATATTGAAAATTCTAAGCTCTGATTGGCTTGAACATTGTCGATCTTATATTGGTTTAAACGGTTTGTAATTTTTAGACTGAGATATCAAGCATTGTCAAGTCTGATCAGTTTAAACATTGTCGATCTCAGATTGGTTCAATCGTTAATAGTTTTTAGACTCAAATATTGAGCAATGTCAGCTCTGATTGGTTCAAACATTGTCGATCTCAGATTGATTTAAACTTTTGTAGTTTTTGGATTGAAATATAGAGCATTGTCAGCTCTGGATGGTTTAAACATTGTCGATCTCTGATTGGTTCAAAACGGTTGTAGTTTTTCGACTGAAATATCAAGCATTGTCATATTTGATTGATTCAAACATTGCCCCTCTCCGATTGGTTCAAAACGGTCGTATTTTTTTCGGACTGGAATATTAAGCATTATCAGCTCTGATTGGTTCACACATTGTCGATCTCAGATTAGGTCAAATCGTTTTTAGTTTTTAGACTGTAATGTTAAGCATTGTCAGATCTGATTGGTTCAAACATTGTCGATCTCAAATTAATGAAAACATTTTGTAGTTTTAGATCAAAATATCAATCATTGTCAGCTTTGATTGGTTTACACATTGCGATCTCAAATTGGTTCAAAACGTTTGTAGTTTGTGAACTGAAATATAAAGCATTGCCAGGTCTGATTGGTTTAAACATTGTCGATCTCAGATTGGTTTAAAACGTTCGTAGTTTTTGGACTGTAATAAAGAGCATTGTCAGTTCTGATTGGTTTAAACATTGTCCATCTCAAATTACTTTGAAACGTTTATAGTTTTCAGATTGAAATATTGAGCATTGTCATCTCAGATTGGTCCAAACATTGTCGACCTCAGATTGGCTTGAAACCTTCGTAGTTTTTAGACTGAAATATTAAGCATTGTCATCTCAGATTGGTCCAAACATTGTCGATCCCAGATTGGTCCAAGACATTTGTAAATTTTGAAATGGAATATCAAGCATTGTCAGCTGTGATTGGTCTAAACATTATCGATCTCAGATTGATTTAAAACGTTGGTAATTTTTAGACTGAAATATTGAGCATTGTCAGATCTGATTGGTTCAAACTTTGTACATCTCAGATCAGTTCAAAACGTTTGTAGTTTTTGAAACTATATATTAAAAATTCTTAGCTCTGATTGGTTTGAACATTTTCGATCTTATATTGGTTCAAAGCGGTTTGTAGTTTTTAGACTGAGATATAAAGCATTGTCAGCTCTGATTGGTTCAAACATTGTCGATCTTCGAATGGTTCAAAACGTTTGTAGTTTTTCGACTGAAATATTAAGCATTGTCAGATCGGATTAGTTCAAAATGTTTGTAGTTTTTGTACTAAAATATCAAACATTGTTATCCCTCATTGATTCACACATTGTACTTTTCAAATATGTTCAAAACGTTTGTATTCTTTCGACTGAAATACCAAGCGTTGTCACCTCTGATTGGTTCAATCATTGTCGAACTCAGATTCGTTTAAAACGTTTCTTGTTGTTGGTCTGAAATGTTAGGCATTTTGCCCTCTGATTGGTTTAAGCATTGTCAATTTCAGATCAGTTCAGAACGTTTGTAATTTTTGAACTAAATTATCAAGCATCGTCAGCTCTGATTGGTTTAAAAATTGTCGATCTCAGATTGGTTTAAAACGTTTGTAGGTTTGAATTGAATTAATAAGCATTGTCAGCTCTGATTGAATTAACCATTGTCAATCTCATATTGGTTCTAACGGTTTGTGGTTTTGTGAACTGAAAGATTGAGCATTGTCAGATCTTTGAGGGTTCCAGCATTGTGGATCTCAGAATTGTTCAAAGGGTTTTTTAGTTTGTGGACTGAAATATCAAGCATTGCCAGCTCTGATTGGTTCAAATATTGTCGATCTCAGATTGCTTCCAATCGTTCGTAATTTTTGGCCTGAAATATTGAGCATTGCCAGATTTCATTGGTTCGAGCATTGTAGATCTCACATTGATTTTAAACGTTTGTAGTTTTTGGTTTCAAATATCGAGCATAGTCAGCTCTCACTAGTTTATATATTGCCGATCTCAAATTGATTTAAAATGTTTGTGGTTTTCGACTGAAATATTAGGCATTGTCAGGTCTGTTAAGTTCAAACATTGTCGATCATAAATTGGTTCAAAACTTTCGTAGTTTTCGGAATAAAATATGAAGCATTGTCAGCTCTGATTAGTTCAAACATCGTCCATTTCAGATTAGTTCGAAACGTTTGTAGTTTTCAAACCTAAATATTAAAAATTCTTAGCTCTGATTGGTTTCAACATTGTCGATCTTATATTGGTTCAAACGGTTTGTAGTTTTTAGACTGAGATATCAAGCATTGTCAAGTCTGATTGGTTTAAACATTGTCGATCTTAGATTGGTTTAATCGTTCATAGTTTTTAGACTGAAATATTGAGCAATGTCAGCTCTGATTGGTTCAAACATTGTGATTTCAAACAAGGAGCGCTTGTATGCCACTGTTGGATAAGGCTGGTACGACCAACCTGTTCAAAGCATGTGTCCAAACACATGTTAAATGGGGTAAAACCCATAACCATGAAACAAAATATTCATTTGCATGCTTTTCCGTCATTCACACCCCACGACCGGTTTCGTGCTGTTTGCACTCATCAGGTAGGGACAGTAAGATCAGGATCCGCATGCGCTTGAAACAGTGGAAGAATGGTAAACAAGGAGCGCTTGTATGCCACTGTTGGATAAGGCTGGTACGACCAACCTGTTCAAAGCATGTGTCCAAACACATGTTAAATGGGGTTAAACCCATAACCATGAAACAAAATATTCATTTGCATGCTTTTCCGTCATTCACACCCCACGACCGGTTTCGTGCTGTTTGCACTCATCAGGTAGGGACAGTAAGATCAGGATCCGCATGCGCTTGAAACAGTGGAAGAATGGTAAACAAGGAGCGCTTGTATGCCACTGTTGGATAAGGCTGGTACGACCAACCTGTTCAAAGCATGTGTCCAAACACATTTTAAATGGGGTTAAACCCATAACCATGAAACAAAATATTCATCTGCATGCTTTTCCGTCATTCACACTCCACGACCGGTTTCGTGCTGTTTGCACTCATCAGGTAGGGACAGTAAGATCAGGATCCGCATGCGCTTGAAACAGTGGAAGAATGGTAAACAAGGAGCTCTTGTATGCCACTGTTGGATAAGGCTGGTACGACCAACCTGTTCAAAGCATGTGTCCAAACACATGTTAAATGGGGTTAAACCCATAACCATGAAACAAAATATTCATTTGCATGCCTTTCCGGTCATTCACACCCCACGAACCGGTTTCGTGCTGTTTGCATCAATCAGGTAGGGGACATAAGGATCAGGCTCCGATGCGCTTTGAAACAGTGGCAGATGGTAAAACAATGGAAGCGCTGTATGCCACTGTTGGATAAGGCTGGTACGGACCAACCTGTTCAAAGCATGTGTCCCAAACACATGGTTAAATGGGGTTAAAAACCCATAACCATGAAAAACAAAATATTCATCTTGGCATGCTTTTTCCGTCATTCACACCCCAAGACCGGTTTTCGTGCTGTTTGCACTCATCAGGTAGGGACAGTAAAAGAATCAGGATCCGCATGCGCGTGAAACAGTTGGAGAATGTGAAACAAGGTGTTGCTTTTGGTAACCAACGCTTGTTTACCATTCTTCCACTGTTTTCAAGCGCATGCGGAATCCTAATCCCTACTGTCCCCTACCTGATGAGTGCAAACAGCCACGAAACCGGTCGTGGGTTGTGATGACGGGAAAAGCATGCAATGAATATTTTTGTTTCATGGTTTTGGGTTTTACCCCTTTTAACATGTGTGTTTTTGGACACATCTTTGAACATTTTGGTCGACCATCCCTTATCCACAGTGGGCATACAAGCGCTACTTGTTTACCACTTCTTCCACTGTTTCAAGCGCATGCGGATCCTGATCTTACTGTCCGACCTGATAGTGCAAACAGCACGAAACCGGTCGTGGGGTGTGAATGACGGAAAAGCTGCAAATGAATTTTTGTTTCAGTTATGGGTTTTGACACCATTTAACATGTGTTTGGGACACATGCCTTTGAACATGTTGTCGTACCAGCCTTATCCAACAGTGTGCCCCAGCTCTCACTTGGTTTACCATCCTTCCACTGTTTCAAGCGCATGCGGATCCTGATCTTACTGTCCCTACCTGATGAGTGCAAACAGCACGAAACCGGTCGTGGGGTGTGAATGACGGAAAAGCATGCAAATGAATATTTTGTTTCATGGTTATGGGTTTAACCCCATTTAACAAGTGTTTCGACACATGCTTTGAACAGGTTCGTCGTACGAGCCTTATCCAACAGTGGCATACAAGCGCTCCTTGTTTACCATTTCTCCACTGTTTCAAGCGCATGCGGATCCTGATCTTACTGTCCCTACCTGATGAGTGCAAACAGCACGAAACCGGTCGTGGGGCGTGAATGACGGAAAAGCATGCAAATGAATATTTTGTTTCATGGTTATGGGTTTAACCCCATTTAACATGTGTTTGGACACATGCTTTGAACAGGTTGGTCGTACCAGCCTTATCCAACAGTGGCATACAAGCGCTCCTTGTTTACCATCCTTCCACTGTTTCAAGCGCATGCGGATCCTGATCTTACTGTCCCTACCTGATGAGTGCAAACAGCACGAAACCGGTCGTGGGGTGTGAATGACGGAAAAGCATGCAAATGTATAGATTGTCGATTTCAGTTTGGTTCAAAACATTTGACATTTTAAGACTAGAATATTAAGCATAGTCAGCTCTGTTTGGTTCAAACATTGTCGATCTCAGATTGGTTTAAAACGTTTGTAATTTTCGGACTGAAATATTAATCAATGTCAGCTCTGATTGGTTCAATAATTGTGAATCTTAGATTAGTTCAAAACCTTTGTACTCTTTAGACTAAAATATTAGGCATTGTCAGCTCTGATTGGTTCAAACATTGTAGATGTCAGATCGGTTCAGAACGTTCGTAGTTTTTTGACTGAAATATTAAGCATTGTCAGCTTTGATAGGTTTAAACATTCTCGATCCCAGGTCGCTTGAAAACTTTTGTAGTTTTTGGACTGAAATAATAAGCATTGTCAGCTCTGATTATTTCGAACATTGTCGATCTGAGATTAGTTCAAACCGTTTGTAGTTTTTTGAGGGAAATATTGAGCATTGTCATCTCTGATTGATTCAAAAAATTTCCATCTCATATTCGTTCGAACCTTTGTACTTCTTGAACCTATATATTAAAACTTGTCAGGTCTGATTGGTAAAACATTGTCGATCTCAAATTGGTTCAAACTGTTTGTAGTTTTAGAATAAAACATTAAGCATTGTCAGCTCTCATTGGTTCACATATTGTCGATTTTGAATTGGTTTGAATCGTTTGTAATTTGTGGACTGAAATATCAAGCATTGTCAGCTTGGATTGTTTCAAACTTTGTCTATCTCAGATTACTTTGTAACATTTGTAGTTTTTGGACTGAAATATTGAGCATTGTTAGCTCTGATTGGTTCAAACATTGTAGATCCCAGGTCGCTTCAAAACGTTTGTAGTTTTTGGACTGAAATAATGAGCACTGTCAGCTCTGATTGGTTCAACATTGTCGATCTGAGATTAGTTTGAACCGTTTGTAGTTTTTTGACGGAAATATGGAGCATTGTCAGCTCTGATTATTACAAAGATCCTCTATCTAACATTTGTTCAAAACGTTTGTAATTTTTAGACCGAAATGTTGAGCATTTCCAGCTTTGGTTGTTTCAAACATTGTCATTCTTAATTGACTGAACTATCAGGCATTGTCTGCTCTGATTTGTTCAAATATTATCGATGTCAGATTGATTCAAAACGTTTGCAGTTTTGGGGTTGAAATATTGAGCATTGTCACCTGTGATCGGTTCAAATATTGTCGATCTAAGGTTGGTTCAAAATGTTTGTAGTTTTTGGACATAAATATTACGCATTGTGAGCTCTGATTTGTTTATACATTGTCGACCTCAGATTGGTTCAAAACATTTAGTGTTTTTGGACTGAAATAATAGGCATTGTCAGCTTTGATTGGTTGAAACATTGTTGATTTCACATTGGTTAAAAACGTTCGTAGTTTTTCAACTGAAATATTGAGCATTGTCAGCTCTGATTGATTAAAACATTGTCGATCTTAGATTGGTTCAAAACGTTCGTAGTTTTCGGACTGAAATATCAAGCATTGTCAGCTCTGATTAGTACAAAGAAACTCGATCAAACATTGGTTCAAAACGTTAGTTTTTCTTAAAAAGAAATATTAAGCATTGTCAGCTTTGATTGTTCTAAACATTTTTGATCTCAGATTGGTTCAAAATGTTTTGTAATTTTTGAACTTTATTATTGGGCCTTGTAAGCTGTGATTGGTTTAAACATTGTCGACCTCAGATTAATTTAAATTGTTTAGTGTTTTTGGACTTAAATATAAAGCATTGTCATCTTTGATTGGTTTAAATATTTTCGATTTCAGATTGGTTAAAAACGTTTGTAGTTTTTTACCTGAAATAATGAGCATTTTCAACTCTGATTGCTTCAAACAATGTCGATCTAACATTGGTTCAAAACGTTTGTAGTTTTTGGACTGAAATATCAGGCATTGCCAGCTCTGATTCATTCAAATATTATCGATCTCAGATTGGTTTAAAACGTTTGTAGTTTTGAAAGTGAAATATTCAGCATTGTCAGCTGTGACGGGTTGGAATATTGTCGATCTCAGATTGGTTCAAAACGTTTGTAGTTTTTGGACTGGAATATCAAGCATTGTCAGCTGTGATTATTACGAAGATTATCGATCTTACATTAGATCAAAACGTTTGAAGTTTTTGGACTAAAATATTAAACATTGTCAGCTCTTATTCTTTCAAACGTTGTCGATCTCAGATTTGTTAAAAAGTTTTGTAATTTTCGGACTTGAATATCAGGCATTGTAAGCTCTGATTGGTTCAATCATTTCCGACCTCAAATTGGTTCGAAACGTTTATTGTTTTTGGACTGGAATATTAGACATTGTCAGTTTTGATTGCTTCAAAAATTGTCGATTCTAAATTCGTTAAAAACGATCGTAATTTTTTATTTGAAATATTGAGCATTGTCAGCATTGATTGGTTTTAACATTGTTGATTTCAGATTGGCTTAGAACGTTTGTATTTTTTTAACTGAAATATTGAGCACTGTCAGCTCTGATTGGTTAATACATTGTCTACCTCAGATTGGTTCAAAATGCTTACTGTTTTAAGACTTAAACATGAGTCATTGTCAGCTTCGATAGGTTCAAACTTTAGCGATTTTAGATTAGTTAAAAACGTTCGTAGTTTTTACCTGAAATATTGAGCATTGTCAGCTCTGATTGATTCAAACATTGTCGATCTCAGATTAGTTCGAAATGTTTGTAGTTTTCGGAATGAAATATCAAGCATTGTCAGCACTGATCACTACGAAGATTCTCGATATAACATTGGTTCAAAACGTGCATAGTATTTAGACTGAAAAATTAAGCATTGCCAGCTCTTGTCGTTTCAAACATTGTCATTCTTAATTGGTTCGAAACGTTTTGTAGCTTTTTGACTGAAATATCAGGCATTGTCATCTCTGATTAGTACAAAAATTCTCGATCTACCTTTGGATCAAAACGTGCGTAGTCTTTAAACTGAAATATTAAGCATTGTCAGCTCTGATTGTTTTGAACATTGCCGATCTCATATTGGATAAAAATGTTTGTAGTCTTTGGACTTAATTATTAGGCATTTTAAGCTCTGAGTGGTTCGAACAATGTCGAGCTTAGATTGCTTCAAAACGTTTAGCGTTTTTGGACTGAAATAATAGGCATTGTCAGCTTTGATTGGTTTAAACATTGTTGATTTCAGATTGGTTAAAAAATTTGGTAGTTTTTCAACTGAAATAATGAGCATTGTCAGCTCTGATTGATTCAAACATTGTCGATCTCAGATTTGTTCAAAAAGTTTGTAGTTTTGGACTGAAATATTGAGCATTGTCAGCTCTGATTAGTACAAAGATCCCCGATCTAACATTGGTTCAAAACGTTTGTAGTTTTCAGACCGAAATTTTAAGCATTTCCAGCTCTGGTTGTTTCAAAAATTGTCATTCTTAATTGGTTCGAAACGTTTGTAGTTTCTGGACTGAAATATTAGGAATTGTTAGCTGTGATTTGTTCGGACATTGTCGATATCAGATTTGTTCAAAACGTTGGTAGTATTTAGACTGAAATATAAAGCATTGTCATCTCTGATTGGTTTTAACATAGTCGATCCCAGATTGGTTCAAAACGTTTGTAGTTCTTGGACTGAAATATCAAGCATTGTCAGCTCTGATTAAGACACAGACCCTTGATCTAACATTGGTTCAAAACGTTTGTAGTTTTTAGAATGAAATATTAAGCATTGTCAGCTCTGATTGTTCTAAACATTTTCGATCTCAGATTTGTTCAAAATGTTTTGTAATTTTTGAACTTTATTATTGGGCATTGTAAGCTGTGATTGGCGTATACATTGTCGACCTCAGATTGGTTTAAAACGTTTGGTGTTTTTGGACTTAAATATCAGGCATTGCCAGCTTTGATTCATTTAATCATTGTCGATCTCAGTATGGTTCATAACGTTTTTAGATTTGGACTGAATTATCAAGCATTGCCAGGTCTGAAGAGTACAAAGATTCTCGATCTAACATTGGTTCAACTCGTTTGTAGTTCTTAGAATGAAATATTGAGAATTGCTAGCCCTGGTTGTTTTAAACATTGTCATTCTCAGATTGGTTCAATACATTTGTAGTTTTGGTACTGAAATATGGAGCATTGTCAGCCGTGATTGGTTTAAATTTTGTCGATCTCAGATTCGTTCAAAACGTTTGTAGTTTTTGGACTGAAATAGCAAACATTGTCAACTCTGATCAGTACAAAGATTCTCAATCTAACATTGGTTCAAATTGTTCGTTATTTTTTGACTGAAATAGTATGCTTTGTCAGCCCTGATTAGTACAAAGATTCTCGATCTAACATTGATCCAACACGCTTGTAGTTTTTGAACTGAAATATTAGGCATTGTCAGCTCTGATTTGTTCAAACATTGCCGATCTCAGATTTGTTCAAAACGATGATAGTTTCTAGACTGAAATATAAAGCATTGTCAGCTTTGGTTGGTTTTAACATTGTTGATCTCAGATTGGTTCAAAACGATTGTAGTTATTGGACTGGAATATGAGGCAATGTCAGCTCTGATTAGTACAAAGATCCTCGATCTAACATTGGTTAAGAACGTTTGTAGTTTTTAAACTGAAATATTAAGCATTGTCAGCTCTGATTGTTTCAATCATTGTCGATCTCAGATTAATTCAAAATGTTTGTAGTTTTTGGACCTAAATATTAGGCATTTTCAGCTTTGATTGGTTTTAACATTGTCGATTTCAGATTGGTTAAAACGTTCGTAGTTGTTTACCTGAAATATTGGGCATTGTGAGCTCTGATTAGTTCAAACATTGTCGATGGCAGATCGGTTCGAAAAGTTCGTAGTTTTTAGACTGAAATATTAAGCATTGTAAATTTTGATTGGTTTTTAAATGTCGATCTCAGATTGGTTCGAAACGTTTGTAGTTTTGGAACTGAAATATTGAGCATTGTCAGCTGTGATTGGTTCAAATATTGTCGATTTCAGATTAGTTCAAAATGTTTGTAGTTTTCAAACTGAAATATTAGGCATTGTCAGCTATGATTTGTTCAAAACGTTTGTAGTTTTTTGACTGAAATATGAAGCATTGTCAGCTCTGATTGGTTCGATCCTTGTCGATCTCAGATGGGTTTCAAACGTTTGTAGTTTTTAGACTGAAATATTGGGCATTGTTAGCTCAGATTGGTTCAAACATTGTCGATTTCAGATTGATTCAAAACGTTTAAGGTTTTTGGACTGAAATAATAAGCATTGTCAGGTCTGATAGTTCTAGAAATAGTCGATCTCACATTGGTTTAAAACGTTCGTGGTTTTAGGACTGAAATAGTAGTCACTGTCAGCTGTGATTGGTTCAAAAATTGTCGATCTTAGATTGGTTCAAAACGTTCGTGGTTTTGAGACAGAAATATTAGGCACTGTCAGCTGTGATTGGTTCAAAAATTGTCGATCTCAGAATGGACTGAAATATCAGGCATCGTCAGCTCTGATTGCTTTTAACATAGTCGATAAAGATTGGTTTGAAACGTTTGTAGTTCTTGGACTGAAATATTAGGCATTGTCAGCTCTGATTATTAGGAAATTCTTGATCTATCATTGGTTGAAAACGTTTGTAGTTTTAAGACTGAAATATTAAGCATTGCTAGCTCCGGTTGTTTCATTCTTTGTCATACTCAGATTGGTTCAAAACGTTTGCAGTTTTTGGACTGAAATATCAGGCCTTGTCAGCTCTGATTTGTTCAAAGATTATCGATCTAACATTGGTTCAAAATTTTTATAGTTTTTAGACTGAATTATTAAGCATTATCAGCTCTGAATAGTACAAAGATTTTCGACCTAACATTGGTTCACAACGTTTGTTGTTTTTGGACTAAAATAATAAGCATTGTCAGCTATGATTGACTCAAACATTGTAGATCACAGATTGGTTCATAGTGATTTAAAGTGATTCAAAGTTGTAATGGTCTAAAAAGCATTTAGCTTAACAATAACCATAGGAAGGAGTTATGACGTATATACAATAAAAAGAAGAACAGGAAAACTCATGTAGTGTTAATCGTATCAAAGTATGGGTTGTCTCTTAAGTTATTGTCCAAATTAGCTTTACAAATGGCCAGGTTGGCTGAGTGTGTAACAGTGGATGGGAGGGTGTTACATGTGAAACTTACACATACAGAAAACGAATATCTTCTACAGTTCAGTCTTGAAGAGGGAATAAGCACTGAAAGTTCATGCTTCCAACTGGCACGGGGTGGCGAGCGTGTGAAAAGTTTGGACAAGGTATGGTTATGGACGTGCATAATATTGTACATCAGTATTAGGTCACCTGTTAGTCGACGACAGCGAAAGTCGAGAAAATTGAGACTCCTCAAACGTTCTTCATATGGTTGAGCAGCTAGTCCGGGTACAAGCTTGTGGTCGGTGTTATACGCTGCAGCCTATTTATGTCTTTCTGAATCCAGGTGACCAAGCCCTCGACACATACTCACATCGCTGGTGTATTTTCTCCAATTGAGTACATAATGTCCAAACCGAATTCCCACAGCGACCAAACCGTCACTGGGGAATAGTTTCTTTCACGGAAACTAGCTGCCTGCTACGAGCCACGAGAATCTTCTACCGGGAGTGACGAGCGTTTACGAATCGATCCCAAATCAGAACAATACGTCAAATAACGCTGTACTATATTGACAAAGACGATTAAAAAGCAAAATATAACAAACCTCAACGGTAATCGAATACAGGTTTCAATGCAAACCCAAAGCGTCCAATAAACGGAAGTCCAACAACTCAGTTGAGAGCACAAAAATTACCGTTTTGCAATAACGGTAAACACGGGTAACGGACAAATCAAAATGTGCGGAAGCCGAAGTGCAGTTAAACAAAGGGAAAATGTTCGGGAAAGAAAACGCTCACAGATTTAACATTTAGTTTAAATGTTATTTTCAATATGAAGAACAAACAAAAAATATCACTGGAAAATTATGACACAAAAAACTTGATAAGAAACACGGGTGTAGGGTGGGAACAAATGTCTTCAGTTCGTTTGATCTTGCTGGACCGAAAGAGGAATTTTCTAGACATCGACGCGGATTCATACACCGCCCACCAAAATTCCTCAAAATCTGAAAAGCAAGTAGAGACACAAACAATGAACTGCGGGGCTCTCCTCTACCTGGCTACCTGGCCCGTGTACCTGTGGCTCCCATGACAGCGGCTCGACGATCAAATGTTTGGTGGTATCTCTGGAGTTGGCAGACCCGAAGACCCGCCTCCCACCTAAAACAGTTGCCTTCAGTGTAATCAACGTTCGTCTTCGCATGCAACCGGCAGACTGAATGCTTGGTGGTATTTCTGGGGTCAGCAGATCCGAAAACCCGCCTCCCACCTTAAGCACCAGCCCCCGGGCCCGACACCCCAGGTACACCCTATTCCCCACCCTACCGCTACACTACTCGGCACCCTCAAGCAAACATAGCTTCCTAACGTCACGCTCCAGGATTTCTGCAGATGAGCGCACGGTTACTCTTCGAACTAATCCATCTCCACTATCGTTACATTCGAGCACCAACCCTAGCGGCCACTTTTCCTTTGGGACTTGGTCACTCACTAGCAGTACGATATCGCCTTTCTTCAAGTTTCTCTCTGGCTTCAACCATTTTTGCCTTCTTTGCAAGGTTGGGAGATACTCTTTGATCCATCGATTCCAAAAGATCCCAGTGAGATAATTCACTTGCTTCCACTGACGCGTATACCGATCACGTAAACTAGCATCAGAAGGGATCCCCATGTTGCTTCCCATCAACAGAAGATGGTTTGGAGTCAGAGGTCCATCGTCGCGGCTATCCAATGACGGTGGCACCAAAGGTCGATCATTCAATATACGTTCTGCTTCGCACATAAAAGTATGCAAACTTTCGTCCGTCAACGTCTGCGCATTTACTATGGCGTTTAAAATATTTCTGATTGAACGCACCATACGTTCCCAAACGCCGCCTCTATGACTAGAACTAGGGGGGTTAAAGTGCCATTGGATATGATGAACAGCTAGACGATTAGCGATCACGTGGTTATCGAGCCTTTGAATGTGCTCTTTCAGCTCTCGAACGGCCCCTACAAAATTCGTGCCATTGTCGCTGTAAATTTCAACGGGTTTCCCTCGCCTGCTAACGAAACGCATCAGTGCCATGATGAACGAATCGGTAGTGAGCGAGTGTGCAACTTCAATATGAACTGCTCGAACACGTAGACAAGTGAAGACACAGCCATACCTTTTCTCAATCGAACGACCACGTTTGACTGTGAAAGGTCCAAAATAATCCAAACCAACCGATTCAAAACAACGCAGTCCCTGCTGAATTCGAGCCAATGGAAGTGGAGACATCATCTGCTTACATTCGACTGCCAGTCTTTTACGACACCGGGTGCACTTCCCTATCACCCTTTTCAATGTGCGACCCCCTTGAAGTATCCAAAATTGTCTGCGTATTAAACTCTGCACATGAACCATGCCACAATGACCTTCAATTTCATGAAAATACCGGATGATGAGTTCAGTGACAGTATGCCGCGAGGGTAAGATAATTGGAGTACGAAAAGCCGCAGGATAGCTGGAATAATTTAAGCGTCCACCAACACATAAGACTCCATCCAGGACTATCGGGTTCAGCTTGGCGAATCTGCGATGCCTCAGGCACTTCTTGTTCTGTTTCGTTTCATAGTTTGCAAGCTCATCAGCAACCACTTCCTGCTGCACGAACATGATTACTTTTCTTTCTGCATTTCGCAGTTCAGATACGGTGATTGCAGACAGTGATCTCAACGAATTCCGCTCCGGTGGCTTCAGTTTGAGGTAATCAACAAACCTTGTCAGCCATGCAATACTCCTGAGCAACTTCGACCAACTAGAGTGATAGTTGACGACAGCATTCAAACCATATTCTATTGAGCTATTTGCCGATGTTATATTAACCCTTTTGTATTCTAGTTCCGGAGAATGAACTGTGTTTGTATCCAGGTTCAGAAATTTTCGCTCTGGCCATACAACAGGGCCTGTCGACCATCGCTCCAACTCAAATTTCGAACGTATGCCCCTTGAAGCCAGGTCTGCAGGATTTTCACCTGAATTCACATGACTCCACTGTGATGAATCGGTATACGTGTGTATAATCGCTAGACGGTTGGCGGCGAACGTAGAGAATCTAGAATTAGTGTCGCATATATAGTGCAGGACTATCATCGAATCAGTCCAAAAACAGATTTTAGAGAAAAGTTCCGCCATTCCTTCCTTTAACAACTCACTGACACGTACAGACAATACTGCAGCATTGAGCTCGAGGCGGGGAACAGTGACAGTTTTCAAGGGAGCTACTCTGGATTTTCCAAAAAGAATACAGCTTTGACATTCGTTTGCACTTGAAATGTGTTTAGCGTATGCTACAGCACCGTACCCTGTCTCTGAGGCATCGGCGAATATATGCAGCTCGAAGTTACATTGAGAGTTGTTATCGGCACATCTGATACATCTTGACACAGATACGGTTTTAATGACGTTGACTAACCGCAACCAATCGTTCTAACAGACTTCATCAGCCTCACAAATAGGTTGATCCCATCCAAGATCCGATTTGCAGAGCCTTTGAAGTAGCATCTTAGGGGGAAGGCAAAGTGGAGACAAAAGCCTCAACGGGTCGTAAAAGGATGACACAGCCGATAGTATACCACGACGAGTCATTGGCCTCTCGGGTAGGTTGAATCGAAATTCAAAGACGTCGCTATCCGCGTTCCATTGCAAACCAAATGCTCCATGCACATGATCGTATGAATTACTCATATTGACCGTAAATGTGGCACAATCTGAACTCGGCAGGTCTTTTAACAAACGTTTATCGTTTGACACCCACTTCCTTAAATGGAAGCCGCCTCGAGAAAGCATATGTCGACATTGGTCAACGAATTTCTTGGCGACAATAGAGCAGTCAAATGATACCAAACAATCATAAACATAAAAATTTTCCATAACAGCACGTTGGGTAAATTCATCATACTCACCAGCGAAATCCATTGCGGTCTTTCGAAGAGCATAATTGGCGCAGAATGGGGAAGACGTAGCTCCGAATGGATGAGCTGTCATCTCAAATTCGACCGGATCTTTTTCGACATCCGCATCATCCCACCACAGAAATCGTAATGCCGATAGATCTTTGTCAGGTACCTTAACTTGCATGAAAAGTTTTTCAATGTCTGCAGCTAGAGCTACCTGACCTATCCTGAAGCGCAAAAGCACGGTAACCAGATTCGCTGTTGTATCAGGGCCCTGGCACAGCATATCGTTCAGTGAAAACCCATGAAAGTTGGCAGCACAATCCAGTACTACCCGAAGTTTTTCTGGTTTTTTGGGGTTCAACACAGCGTGATGAGGTAGATACCACAAGGGCCGATTACTCTCGGCAACATACGGTCCAACCTTCCTTGCATACCCTTTGGTCACGTTGGCATTCATCACTTCTGTGTATTTTAGACAAAATCGAGGATCTTTTAGGAAACGCCTTCTCAGACTTTCTATCCTTTTGAACGCGACTGACCGATTACTGGCAAGTTTGGGGACACTATCCTTCCAGGAAAGAGGTACTACGTAATGTTCATCGACTAGCCTTGATTCTTCCTCCACTAGCTGAAGTACCTTTCTATCTTCGACGGAAGGGGAGTTCCTAATGCAACTCGAATCTTCAAATTCCGAGTCGTACATTCTTCTTAACAGCGATTCTATTTCACAAACTCCGCCAGAGAGCAGATTGACCAGGGCTGTTTTATGCGCTCTATAGTTCGTAGGTCCCAACAACACCCAACCGATTGGGTTTTCACAGCGTATGGCTGTTTCCGAGCCCCCAATCGCTGTTCGATTGCCCAATGTGCTTCCGGGATGTCACATCCAATCAAGATAACTATGCGTTTACGGTCAGTTTCCTCAAATACCACATCCTTGAGATGGGACCATCGACCAGCTAATTTTGAACGAGGCCGCATGTTTGCAAAGGGCATGATTTCATCAACGACCAAAGCCTTGTTGATGTCAATTATCTGCAGTCCATTAAGCGATTCCAACTTGAACTCACTAGCAAGCTCGCGAGCGGACATTGTACCGTTCATCGTCTTAATGCGAGTTTCTGAAGCTTGCATCTCAAGTCCAAGTTTTTTAGCGACTTCACGGCAAACGACTGTCGTATCAGAACCAGAATCAAGAAATGCGTATGCTTCCAAAGAACCTCCAGGTCCTACCAAGCGAACAGGTAATACTCCCATAGAGACAACTTGCCCACAGTTCGTCATGCTCACTGTTTTGCTTTCAACGTGAGACTGGACCTTAGGTTCCCAATGCAGCAATGTGTGGTGAGAAGCCTTACAGCCAACGACCTGACATGAATTTTTGACACGACAAAATTTTCTGTCATGACCAGCCTTCAGGCATTTGAAACACAGGCGAAACTGCTTCACCTTTTTCCAACGTGTTTCGCAGTCGGCAGTAATGAAGTCTTGGCAAGATGCCACTCCATGAGTACCCCCACAAGTTGGGCATCCTGGATTTTCAATCTTCTTTGTGTCGTCTGCACGCCACTGAGCAAAGGTTTGCTTTCTATTCACGACTGGTTTATTACCAGTTTCACTCGTGTAAGCGTTCTTACCCTTGCGATTTTGCTCCACTAATTGACTGAACCGGCTGTTAGCAATCTTTGCCCGTAGACTGATGAAGCCCATCAAATCCGCGAAATTTGGCTCTCGGTCTTCGCAGGTACGCTGCTCGACGTTCTCAGCCCACTGCTGCTGTAGATACAGAGGAAGTGTGCGGACTAAGCGTTCAAGCACCATCAATGAATTAAGGTCCGCAGTGTAGTTCATTTGCTCTAGAGCAATTTGGCAATTACTCATCTTTATAACTAGGTGTGACAATCGTTGCGGACTGTACGGTGCTGCTTCAAACTCACTGAACAGTCCATCCAGCATGGATCTTGCTATTTTATGCGGTTGCCCGAAGAGGTCCTTCAGGATTGCTCTCGCCCGCTTATAAGCACGTTCAGGTGGCAGCATGACACACTCTTCTATAGCTTCCTTTGCTATACCTCGGCAATAATGTAGCAGATACAGAAACCTCTGTCCGTCATCACGAGTTCTAGACTCCACATAAGTCTCGAACTGACGGAAAAACTTCCAGTAGGTGCTAGCTGAACCGTCAAAAGACATTAATTCTATCTTTGGAAGATCAGATCGTGGCAAACTACCGGGGTTTTTATTACGAACAGAAGCTTCTACCTCCGAACGAGGGTAGTCAACTACTTCTTCCTTTTGATGCCCACAATGCGCAAGATAACTTGCAACCTTTTGATCGGTATCAATATCTTGCAAGTGTGAATCCGCATCGTCAGATGCAGAAGAAGCAATTTCGGCCATTTTAACCGCCTGTGCAGCCTCAAGCTCTTCCAGTTTGTGCTTCATAGCGATGGTTTCGTGCGACAGTTTTAGGAGTTCAAGGCGCCTTCTAGCCTTACGAACAAGGATTTTTGAATCTACCGTTGAACCCCTTAAGCTATCACGAGAGCCCACAACAGAACAATGAATGCGCTCACCTGCGATGTCTTCTGTTCCATTATCGACCAACTGTTGGGAAGATTTGTTCTTTGCGACAAAACTGCGGGTAACAGGCATATTGACGTCAGCGAATTCGACGTTGAGTACTGTAGCGACCAAACCGTCACTGGGGAATAGTTTCTGTCACGGAAACTAGCTGCCTGCTACGAGCCACGAGAATCTTCTACCGGGAGTGACGAGCGTTTACGAATCGATCCCAAATCAGAACAATACGTCAATTAACGCTGTACTATATTGACAAAGACGATTAAAAAGCAAAATATAACAAACCTCAACGGTAATCGTATACAGGTTTCAATGCAAACCCAACACGTCCAATAAACGGAAGTCAAACAGCTCAGTTGAGAGCACAAAAATTACCGTTTTCCAATAACGGTAAACACGGGTAACGGACAAATCAAAATGTGCGGAAGCCGAAATGCAGTCAAACAAAGGAAAAATGTTCGGGAAAGAAAACGCTCACAGATTTAACATTTAGTTTAAATGTTATTTTCAATTTGAAGAACAAACAAAAAATATCACTGGAAATTATGACACAAAAAACTTGATAAGGAACAAGGGTGTAGGGTGGGAACAAATGTCTCCAGTTCGTTTGATCTTGCTGGACCGAAACAGGAATTTTCAAGACATCGACGCGGATTCATACCTTTGCTATTATTTTGCCATTTTCATGTTGCCGAGTATTTTCCCCACTATATATAGAGAGAGAGATTATTGAAACGGGTTTTGTACGAAAGCATTATCAGGCACCTCATGAGACAATTATTTCTGAAGCGCAAAATGGATTTAGAAAAACATTCATACTTGACTAACTTGCTCACGTCTATAAACCATTGTACGCACAGAAATTAGACGAAGGGAGTTGCGCACATTTTGGTTTCTTTGATGTATCCAAAGCTTTCAGTAGGTGCATGATGTCGGTATGTGAATTGATTTTCTTCCTTATTTCACGCGTTATGTCTGAACGTGAGGCGAAATTCGCGAAGTTGGCACAATTTATCGAGCTGTCAAAGCCCCTAGTGGAGTCCTACGTGCTGTAGTACTTCGCCCAATACCGATCGTACTATTCATAAATTTAGTAAGGGTAAACTTGTTCTTTTCTCTGATGATGTAAAACTTTGGATAAAATCTCAACTCTCTTGAGCATTGCTAGTTTTATCAGCATACCTAAAAAAGCTGCACCATTGATCAATTCAAAATAAGCTGCCCAT
>JACCGJ010022583.1:0-12284 GCA_013407085.1 Atriophallophorus winterbourni
ATCATTATAATAGTTTCCTGGTCAATGGATTGTATAGTCTCCAATCATCAATGTCGGAAACTATAAGCTTGAACCAGTACATCATTTCACATATCTTGGTTCAACCTTTGCGGATAACCTCTTGCTAGACACGAAGATTGATAAGTGGATTGGCAGCGCAGCTGACATTTTGTCCCGATTGAACTCTCGTGTTTGGGGTAACCGCAAGCTGACTGTAAAGACAAAGATGATGGTATACAGCGGGTGCGAACTAATCTCTCACAGTACAGCAGTTAAACATGGACCACCCACGCAAGACATGAACGGAAGCTGAATCCTATTTCTCTACGAAGCATCCGTCTTATCTTGAACATATCGTGGATGGACAAAGTGACTAATCCTGAAGTGTTTTCAAAAGCTGGTCTACAGAGCATGTCCACCTTACTACGTCAGCGCCGTTTGCAGTGGCTTGGTCACGTCTACAGAATAGAAAATAGTCGTATTCTGAAAGATGTAATCTATGATGCGTTGCAATCAGGAAGTCGACTATTGGGCAGACCACACTTTCGGTACAAAGACGTTTTGAAAAAAAGATACGAAAGCTCTTGGCATTGACCCCGCGGGTTGAAACGAACTCTCTCTTGACCAATCATATTGAAGGCCTTGTGTAAAACATCGTCTGCAAGATACGGAGGAGCAGATACAGCTCTTGGCTGCTGAACGCAGATCACGCCGCCAGCGTGCATCTGACTGAGTACTGTCTTTCGCTGCGAGCGCTGTGGGAGATATTGTTCCTCGCGAATCGGACTGTTTAGTAATTCAAAAACCTGGGAAACAGGAGAACAATCATGCGAGTGTGATGTACATCCATGGTCGTCACCAACAGTGCCACGGAGTTGTGAATGCTACTAGAAGGAAATGAAAAAAACACTTCGCCACATTTAGAAATATTCGAGTATGCAGCTCAAGTCTAAGGTTGAAAGAAATGAACAAATTCTGAGCTAAATACGCATAAAAATATTTAAAAAATATGTTCATTTAGTATCAATGAGACAAATTAGATTACGATTGTTCAATAAGAAGCCACTTGTTGGAATACCTTAGCTGGGCCAACCTGTTTAATCATATATGTTCACGCGCATGTGGAAAGGTTGAACCCACAGTTTTAAACACAAAGCACATCACAAAACACATCGTTCCATCACACACACACACCCCATGACCGATTTCGCACAGGTTGCACTCATCAGGTAGGAAGAGTACGACCAGGATTCACCTGCCTTGAAACGAGGTACGAACCTCTAAGTCGTTGTTGATGAGGTAAAAAGAGTTCACAGATACTTTGCACTTTGTGCTTTACCGAGGTCGATTCATAGAAAGATAATTGTTATTTACAACTTGTACCTTGCAACACAAAGTTTTGGTAACGATAAAGAAGGGATGTTCACAAAATTGTTTAATCAATGACATTGTGATTTTTAACGCGAGTTGTCCATGCAAGTGATCCAGATGACCAGATGGACTTCACCAGATAGACAGAAAAACAAATAGATTGGTCAAAGTGATGTGTTGCTCACATCCCCCGAAATTACACTCCACTACCGGTTTCTGGCTATTTGCCGTCATCAAATGGAGACAGTAAGATTAGGTTCAGTGAGCCTTGATTATAGATTAGTCAGTTTAACATCAACCGAGAATGGGTACGAAGTGTGTTCAATGTAAATTCAAGATGCGTTGCAGAGAAAACCACGCTACACGTTGCGAACAGTTTCAGGCAACACAGAAATGGGCACAAGTTAGAAAATGATTTATGCATTTTTGACGAGAATGGAAAACCACAATCTTTCAATCTTGCATACGAGACTTTAGCGTTTCCGTGTGATAAACGATTTGCGATGCATAGCTTGGTATATTAGATAGATTTAACAGGAAATATGTCATTCATAATTTGTGTTCAAATAAAGTCGAACAAATTCAGATAAACTAATTTTTTAATGTAATACTCGAGTTATTGACTTCGCTGACTGATGTTGGATATAAATTATTAGCCAAACGATAAGGTTATTTAATCTAAGCGCCTATTTATAATCCGAAACGACACTGTAACTTTGGAGTTTTTTCAACACGATATCAAGGACATTCGTAACTTGATATACTGTTGTGTGGGTTGTTCTTGTTCGAAGTGCGTATTTCAATCCGGCGCGTATCCAGACATGTGCGAGGCTGTTCAGGGTCTTGCGAGCCCATGTTGTAAGTTGAGTCGTAAAATAATCAACTTGCACTTCTGATGTTGACTTACGACCAGCCGTACAGTGAATTATGGTATCTACGCCTACATTCATGAATGAAATGTGACATTTCAATTTTATACTACTATATAACAATCAGTAGACGAAACAGTAATTTATTCCCATTATTGAGATTATTTCTGCGAGGGACATTGTATTTAATTATTTGTAAAGCAACATTTCAGAACGAAACTTTTTAACTCTTATATGCTTGGTTAATCATGCCTTTACAAAACTTAATGTACCCGTTGGTTATAGTCATGGCTTGGCGTAGTTCGTTGGACAGTATGTTAATATCTTATTGTATAGATACTGCTGTGCGGTCAAATTATTTGCTCAGACACTTTTGGTCATAAGTTCGCCCAATCTGCTCGGAATTCCAGCATTCCGAGAATTATATGTTACTTTCGATCATATTTATTAGAATTTATTCGTTTTGCTCTTGTCAACTAATTCACAGCTCGCAACTTTTCCCATCGCAAACTATTCTACGGTTTTTGCTATCATTGCAAAGATCGCGTCGAGCTACACATTTTGATACATCTTTCTGTATTTTACCCTGTGTGGTTAATGAGTTATAGCTGATTATTTTCTAAAGTGTTCGCCAATTTATCTGCTGATGACCGCGGTAAGCATTGTTGATAGGTCCATTTTTATTACACCGGGATAGGCAGTTACCACACTCAGTTAAGAGAGCGCTTTTTGGCGCATTTTTCTCATCCTTTTTGCTGACTTGAGCAACATCTACTTTTGTTTGAATTGTGTGGCAAATGTATCTACCAAAATAGGTTTAAGTGTTCCCTCAAGTTTTCGATAACAATTTTCCAAAATCTCTATTCGAGCTCTATTCCAGATTTGCCACAAGGAGAGGATTTGTAGGTGTATCACTAAGCTTTACTTCAAGATGCACTACATACTAGCAAACGCCGGGAAAATGATCATTGTTAATAAACGATAACACTTCCTGCGTTAGGGCTTTATCACAGTTTGTATGTACTTTACCCAAGCAGCCAAAACATTTAACTACGTGAGATCTAGCACTTACCCATTTTTTGCACATTTGACACGCATCACGGGCTGCCTTGTTTGCCTGGGCATGGAGGTTATCTTTCGTGTCCTTGTTTCAGTCAAGTGGGGGATGAGTCCGTGCACATGGCACAGACAAGGAATTTGAATAAAAGTGATGCGGTTCGGCAGGTTTCGTTTCGACAAGAGTTGAGAAAACTATCAATCTATTTGAAATGATGTGATCGTCTCAACAGTATTCGAACAAGAACGATATTCTCAATCGAAAGGGATATTGCACACGTAGGTAAATTTGGGTTAAACCATGACAAATTTGATTTTCAAGGATTCACCATGCTAGAAGTTGAATCGGGTATATTCCGAACGATATCGTGTTCGATTATGTCTGCAGTGCTTTGTGACAGCGACGAGACAATGGTCATCCATAAAGTCGACTTTTTGAGAGTCAGAGAAGCATTTTGTCAACTTAACGATGTCCAACTTGATTTCAGTGACTTAAATACACATTACAACAAATTGTTGGTCTACCTTTAGATGAAAAAAACAATCAAACTCTCCATCTATTCACAGCAAATATGTCCGCACCTTCCGATTCACTGTTCGCAGTAGAACCATAAAATGGATTTCACTGAAAAGACGAGCTTCGGCCATTAATCGTGATCTTGCTTCTCCTGCAACCTTGTTTCAATTTTGCTAAATACGGCGCAGACTGCCCACCCTCGTTCTGCACCACCAGCAACGCATGGTGGAAAGAATGAAATATAATTTTAAAATACTGTAAAAAATTGTGACAGAACAAGGAATGACTACTACAGTTCAAGAGACAGCGGATGCTCTTCTGAGCTTTTACTCCCAAGTGTTCTGCCCGAAACAGCAACTATTGCATCATGGCCTATCACACTCAATACAATCTCTAAGTGAACCAGTAATTGACTAAGTCGTTGTGCAACAACACTTATGGCGACGAAATACGAGGATATCCCGGGTGGGGACAGAATTTCTCCAGCTATTCTCCGTGCATGTTATAGACAGCTTTCATACAGTCTAGCGGAGGTTTTCATCCGGAGTCTCCGCGACGGTTGCGTACCGTCAGCATGGAAAGCTGGTGTGATAGCACTAATGAACAAGGGTCGTTCCGGCGTAGCAAATTACAGGTTTGTTACGCTGCTCCCTTGCCACTCGAAAATTATGGAGCGCATCCCAACTGAGTGTATCGTGGGTTGTCTTGAAACTAAACGACTTTAATCAGCAGCACAACATGGATTTCGCCGAATCAGATATTGTCTGTCAAATTTACTCATCACTCTGGACGATTGGACAACGTCTCTCAGCCTAGGATACTCGTTTATTCTTGCTACATTGATGTATCAAAGGCATTCGATAAGGTCAACCACAGCCTGATTCTGCGAAAGTTAGTGCAATATGGGATAAATATAAACTTATTATCGTGAATAACGGATTATCTGACCGATCGGCGCGGGCGAGTTCGCATTGACGGCGTTTTTACAAAAACCATCAATGTCACCAGGGGCGTCCCTCAAGGTACATTGCTCGGGCCTATCTTTTTATTGTTATATATAAATGATATTGCGCAAGTAGTACGATGTAAGATGGTTCATTTTGCGGATGACATAAAAGTATGGAAGCAAATCCGATCCACTGAAGATTGTTCGATGCTGCAAGAGGACTTGGGTGCCCTGTATATCTGGCCTCAAATAAATCAGATACCTTTCAACACGCGTAAATGTAAAATGTTACAACTTGACCGACAATACGAGCATACCGATAACCTTGGTCATGAAAACTTGACTTGGACCAGCGCTGGGAAGGATCTCGGTATGTAGATCACTAATAACCAAATAGTCATTGCCAGAAAGTATTCAACAGGGCAAGCACTATCTTTGGAATGTTGAGGGAAAATTTTTGGCGGTTCTTTCATAAAACGCTCCCTGCATTAAATGCTTATATTAAATTGACGATAAAGTACATAATCCCAGTTTGGGCACAGTGAATGTCTAAAGGCAGGATTACTGGATAAGAGAGGATTTTACATAAAGTTTAGTAAGGAGCGACATGATCCTAACATATAAAATACGGCGGATGGAAAATCACTCTCTCCGCGATTTGATAAAAGTTAATTCAGCTAAGAATACACGGAGTCATTCAAGTTGTCTCATTATACCACACCCTAGACTCGATTGTAGACATCATTTCTTCTCGGTGCGTATTTGCTTTCTGTGGAATTCACTGTCACTGGATATTGTTAACGCTCCTACGATCCGTGATTTCTTATCGAACCTGGATGCTTATATCAAAGAGCACTCCACTATCGGCTCTGTATATTGACCCAATATGAAACCAAACAAACCAAGCAACTCAATAGAATTTTATCGCTATCATCCAATGGTTTATGTAAAGCGATTTTTTCTTTACCATAAAAACTTGATTCTTGATTATTAAAATTTTCATTTTCAATACATTTCATACTGATATGCTCCTGCTACGCTGCTGTCTTTTCCCATCACTAATATTATAACCAGCCGTATTAGGATCTCACGATTAAATCTCATTATTTAGGACGCCAAGGACGGTCCCAAAGCCGTCTGAGAAAGGAGGAGGGTTGGGCTTAGGCTAGCAACCCTATCCCGTAAAACCTACATTGCTACGGAAACGATGACAACAGATCCGTGGTTCGGTCATGTCTGCAGGATGGATCCCAGTTCGCATACGAAGGTAGCCATGCACTGGCATCCGCAAGGTAAACGAAAAAGGGGACGGCCCAAGGAAACTTGGCGCAGAACGTTGGAACGCGAACTACATGCACAAGGATTCACGGTGCAGATGGCAACGGAAGCAGTGACAGACCGGAACCGCTGGCGTGAAGTTGTCTTCGCCTCATGTGCCACCCGGCACGGAGAGGACTGAATGAAATTTATTGATAAACATTGTTGAAGAAATACGGATTTAAAATTTGTCTATATTGAAGTAAGATTACCGAGCCCAAACAGGCAAGCATTTAAAAGATTTTACTTCTACATACTCTCGGCTAGTAAAATCCGTTTTAGTCAATTTAATTCAATTATAATGGTCTAAAAAGCATATAGCTTTACAAAAAACCGCAGAAAAATACGGGAATTACTAATAATAAAACGAGCAAAACCAGGATTTCGTTGCTTACTGAGCTGTTCAATAATCAGGTACAAATCCAAATGGCAGAAATTTATTTCGATTGGTGAGATGTAGATGCATGGGGTCAAGATTCATAGATTTCTTCGATGCACGGGTTAAGGGTCAAAGGCATCAAGACCTATCTTGAAAATATGATGGTTTGATGAGTTTACAACATAATCGGGTAGATTGTTTCAAGTTAAACAAACTCACACGGCCAAAAAACGTCGTATACATTCGAGCCGCAAATGAAGGCCAGTTAGAATGAATGTGTGAGGTCTTGTCTTATGGTAGCCCCGTAGATTAAACAAGCATTGTACAGGGTGATTTGCGATATTCTAAATATTGTAAAGCAAAATCAAATCCCCCCGGAGACGAGGACGTGTAGAATCGAATAAATTCAGGGTTTTGATTCGCTCATTGTATGGTTTCCGACAGAGACCGCGACAAGTTTGGTAGCTAGATTGCATATTTTTTGCAAAGTCGTAACATCTTTTTTAAGCCATGATGACCATGCTTGAAATGCATATTCCATTGTGGGTTTGATGTACGTATTTATAATGCATCGATTTTTCTTCTTTGCGAACATTGAGAAAATATTCTCAAGCAGTGACAATTTCTGTAATGTTTTGCGATAGACGGAGTTGCAGTGGCTCGACATTCCTAGGGTGTTGCTTATAAACACACCCAAGTCCTCTTGTTCCATGGTCTACGAGAGGCTGTGTACCAAGAAAATACTGGAACTCAACATATTTGCCAATGTTTAACATGTGACACTTTTTATGATTAAATAAAAGGCGATATTTTAGGGACCAAACGTGGACTTTATCAAGATCCTTCTGGAGCAGTTCACATGAAATTGCTCAATCAAAATCTCGTGCATATTTGAGATGTTGATCATTATATGTTGTTTCGTCATAAATTCTCCGAGTTGACTAGATAATAAAAAACAGCAATATCGTCCGTTGCTGAAATAAGTTTCGCTGATGATGTCATCTAGTTCGATGTCGAAACGTCCAATAACAACTACCCAAACTCGGCGAACACCATCGTTCGTTGTACATTATAAAAAGTGTTTATATCGGCATACGATTGCCTTAAGTGAATCGGAATTTCTTTGCGTTGTATTGACGTGTTTCATCTACACCTGAAATTCCAATTGATGAAACTGTCACAAATCATAGATCTTTTTCAAAGTGACATGCGGAAATTTAACGTGAATTCTGGTTATACATTTGCGTCTTCAGCTCTTGCCATAGAATCGGTATGACTTACTTGACTTGATCTCTTGAGTTCCTGGAGGAACATAGGGCCTCGGCACCTGTGCAGCCTTTCCGGTCTCATACATCGTACGGACGTTCCATGTGGCAATCTTTGTTGTTGCTTTCATCGACAGAAGATTCATCTGCTAACTGGCTTCCGGTGGGCTTTCAACAGTCTGCTTCATTTTTACCTCAGATGAGGTTTCTTCTCGATTCAAGCATGGAGATCTTACTTTGGTATGACATGTTGCTTTGGTTTCAGTAGCGGTTTGAGGTTTTTACAGAGTGGAGTTGCTGACCCCGCGTCTAACCCTCCTCCTTTTGCAGACGGGCTTGGGACCGTCCTCGGCGGAGTATTGTGATTGTGTAATCCGCAGGAAGCGGAGGTTTGGAGTCAGGGTTTCCATCCCCTAGATGGACTGCCCTCCCAGGCTGACGAGCTCCATCTACCCGAAGCGAACTGGTTTTGATGCGCCAGTCACCCGCCTTCGCCCCTTCTCCTGTCAGTAGAAGCAGTTCCGCCACGAGCAGGCCAGGAGTTGGGCTTCGGTTGTCAGAGGCTATTTGAGACGCACGCCGTATGGGAGCATTTTGTAGGGGACAACCTTGGGAAACCTAATGTTATATGATTCTGTAATTAAAATGTGGCTCGTTGTATACGGAATTTATAAAATTAATGACTTACTTGACTTATTCCTGTGAACTCCTGTTGGAGCATAGGGCTGCAACAACGCCACGCCAGCGAACTCTGTCCTGGGCTGCTATCCTCAGCTGAGTCCATGTCATTCCGGCATCCTTCGCTTCACTCACGACTGATCTTCTCCACGACTGCTTGGGTCGTCCCACTTTCCTTTTACCTTGTGGATTCCAGTCTAGTGCTTGCCTAGTGACGTTATCAGCTGGTTTGCGGAGTGTGTGACCTATCCACCCCCATTTTCTTTTCTTGATGTCCTGATCAACGGGGTTTTGGTTGGTTCTACGCCATAGGTCTGTGTTTGAAATCTTCTCAGGCCACCTGATGTTAAGAATGTGGCGCAAGCACTTGTTGACAAATGTTTGTATCTTGTTGGTGATGTTGTGGGTAACCCGCCATGTTTCGGACCCGTAGAGGAGGACTGCTTTTACGTTGGTGTTAAAGATGCGGACTTTGCTGCGCTGGGACAAGGCCTTAGATTTCCAGATGGGGCGCAGGGTGTTGAACGCTACCCTTGCTTTGCTGATTCGGCTCTTGACGTCGTCTTCTGTGCCACCATCAATGCTGACCACGCTTCCAAGGTAAACAAAGCGGTCAGTATCCACCACGTTTTTCCCGTGTAGATGCAGTGGCTGCTGTAGTTGGTTGTTCAATCGCATCACCTCGGTTTTCTTTATGTTGATTTTCAGGCCCGTCTTCTCTGCCTCTTCTGCTAGGCGCGTTAGCTTAGACTGTGCATGCTGTTGCTTGTGAGACAGGAGGCCGATGTCATCCGCAAAGTCAAGGTCTTCGAGATGTTTGGTGGGGGTCCACTGGATGCCGGTGTTGCTGCCCTCTGTGGTTCTTCTCATAATCCAGTCTATGACGATCAAGAAAATTATCGGCGAGAGCATGCAACCTTGCCTCACTCCAGTCTTCACTGGGAAGGGGTCTGTCAGCTTTCCGTTGTGGATGATCTGGCATGATGAGTCCTCATAGAGCTGTTGGATGATGTTTATCAGCTTTTGCGGGATTCCGTAGTGTTGCATTAGCTTCCATATTGTCTCCCTGTCGACGCTGTCAAACGCTTTTTCGAAGTCGACGAAGATCGCGTACAAAGGAGACTGCCATTCGATGGATTGCTCGATGATAATACGCAGAGTGGCGATATGATCTATGCATGACCTATCTTGTCTAAACCCCGCCTGTTCTGTTCTAAGTTTTTTGTCTAACGCCTCTTTCAATCTCTCCAAGATGATTCTGGTCAGTACTTTGCTGGGGATGGACAGCAACATGATTCCTCGCCAGTTGCCGCATTGGGAAAGGTCGCCTTTTTTGGGGAGCTTTACCAAATGCCCGAGCTTCCAGTCAGCCGGAACTCTCTCCTGTTCCCATAACTTCACCAGGAAGGGGTGTAACATCTCCGCTGCCGCTAACGCGTCTGCCTTTAGAGCTTCTGAGGGGATGCCGTCAGGGCCTGGTGCCTTACCATTCTTCAGGGACTTGATGGCATTGATGATTTCTGCAATTGTTGGGGGGTTGATGTTAATGCATAGGGCTTCTTTTGCTGGTGATATATCAGGAGATGTTTGCGGAGGTGGTCTGTTTAGAATTTCTTCAAAATGTTCCACCCATCTTTTCCTTTGCCCCTCCTCGCTTGTCATGGTTCCTCCATTTTTGTCCTTGACTGGTTTGCTCGGTTTGGAACTCTTCCCTGACAAGGCTCGGGTGATTTCATATACCCTCTTCATGTTATTCTGCTTTGCCGCTAGCTCTGCCTCCTCTGTTAGGTTGTGTATAAATTTCTTTTTGTCCTGTCTAGCACCCTTCTTCACTTCCCGGTTTGTCTCCCAATATTGTGCTTTGAGGTCTGCCTTCTGTTGCAGGTCACCGCATCTGCTAATTTCCATCTTCATTTGGATTACTAATAACCTGAAACCCAATATGCATTGTAGAAAAGTGTTTAATCGGGCATGTGGTATATTAGGACGGTTCTCGTCCAAAACAATTCCTCGTATTTTAAATACTTACATCCATCCAACGATGGATTATTTGATCCCAGCCTGGGCACCGTGGTTGCGCAAAGACATTGATATCCTGGATCGAATATACCACAAAGCTACAAAGTTAGTTGAAGGGATGCAGCGGGTCCCGTATCAAGAGCGAATGGCCATCCTTGGTTTGCGTGATTTTACACGAAGACGAATGAGGATCGACCTGATTCTGGCTTACAAGATACTGCGGATCAAAAACCATCCGCTTAGCGAACTAATAAAAGTAAACTCCCCTCGAAATACACGCAGTCACTCGTGTTGCCTCGAAATACCGCACTCAAGACATGATTGTCGTCGCTATTTCTTCTCTGTGCGTATCTGCTTTCTATGGAATGCGCTACCGCAAGATGTTGTGAATGCAACGACAATTGGTGTTTTCAAATCGAAATTGGATGCATACGTCAAACAAAACCCTGAATTTGGCCCGGAGTATTGAAGCATCATGAACCCAGAAAAATATTAACAATGTGATTTTGATTAAATTTTTCTTTTTGCAATAGTTGTCATCCAATGGTACATGTAAAGCATTAGCTTTTTATCACCATAAATCTTGATTCTTGATTCTTGAATTCTGGAGTGTCACAATCTTTTTTGCCTACAACGATTGCATATCGCTTCTTGAATTCAACCAAGTTTCATGTATTTGACATGTGACATACGCTGCTCTGTTTCTCTTGATCAGGTGTATTCTCAACGATGACGATGCTCATGGAATCACGGTCATTTCATCGGAATCATGAGATTTCAATTCTGTCCAATCCCGATGGTTGCACGGATGAATTTGATCGTTGCATTCACTCCATTTAATTGAATGGCCAACGTATGCTGGACGTCAATCGAATCGAATGGAATAAAAGACCCTGCCTCAAGGGCTGTCAAATTAACCTTTACGAAACATTCAGGCTTCATTGATGTAGAGTTAACATATTTTATTCAATATCACTCTGGATTTTGCTAACAATGGTCTCACATTTCCCCTTTATTTGAACCCAGGTTCATGTATACCAGATCTGACATACATTATTCTGTTTGCTTATTATCAGGTTTCTGACCGGCGATGTATATCCCAATAGATTTAAAATAATACTCGTAGGAATGTGGGAATTTTACTTTGGTTTACTCAGAAAGGTTTAACGGATGACGAGGATGGTTGCGTTCATCTATCCAATCGAGGTACCTGAACCAGTTAAACGTGCATTGGATAGAATTGAAATGGATATATGACATCCAACTGCTGTGAAATAAAAAACTCAGTCTTTCTATCTTCATTTATCTATATATTCCTGATTTCTGGAGTGTCACAATCTTTTTTGCCTACAACGATTGCATATCGCTTCTTGAATTCAACCAAGTTTCATGTATTTGACATGTGGCATACGCTGCTCTGTTTCTCTTGATCAGGTGTATTCTCAACGATGACGATGCTCATGGAATCACGGTCATTTCATCGGAATCATGAGATTTCAATTCTGTCCAATCCCGATGGTTGCACGGATGAATTTGATTGTTGCGTTCACTCCATTCAATTGAAGTGCCAACGTATGATGGACGTCAATCGAATCGAATGGAATAAAAGACACTGCCTTAAGGGCTGTTAAATTGACCTTTACAAAACATTCAGGCTTCATTCATGTAGAGTTAACATATTTTACTCAATATCACTCTGGATTTTGGTAACAATGGTCTCACATTTCTCCATTTTTTGAACCCAGGTTCATGTATACCAGATCTGACATACTTGTTTCTGTTTGCTTTTTATCAGGTTTCTGACCGGCGATGTAAATCCCAATAGATTTAACATAATACACTTGGGAATGTGGGAATGTAACTTTGG